>JANHGN010023027.1:0-70715 GCA_024605025.1 Megaceryle maxima | reverse complement strand
GTGGTGTTTACACATTCGCGTTTTCTTGGTTGGTCGGAAAGGTGCTGTTTTTACTTGAGCGTTGTTGGCCTTTGGCCTTTTTTTTTTTTTTTTTTTTTTTTTTTTTTGCATGACTCTTCTTACAGCTTTATGCTTCAGCAAAGCGATCAGGAAGGTGCAATATCACTGTGCTTGGAGCACATCCAGGGGTCTGAAATCCCATTTGCTAAGCTCTGATACAAACAGATGAAGGAGTTTCACTTCTCTGCCAGGACCCAGGGAAAGATCTATGATCTGCTCTTGCTTTCTTTCACCTTTAGGAGGGCCCTGTGGCCCATCACCGAGGGTGGTAGGACATTGCCTCAGAGGGATTGAGCATTAATGTCCTATTCCACATGGACATGGGATGTGATGCTTCTCAGTGTCGCACTCAGCATGGTTGCCCGGCTGGAGCATGACTTAGGTGCTAAAGCTGCTAACACCTGCCTGTCTTGTATGCTGAAAGAGATCCATTTCAGCTAATCAGAATTAAACCATAATGAACTTTGTCCAATCGTCTGAGCTAATGGGGGTAAAAAGAATCTAATTAATGGGACAATGGTCCCCAGTCTTCCTGGTATAATTACTGATCTGCTGCAGCATTAGTGCGGCGGGTTGGAAAGCTGTGTATTAGGGGTTGTCAGCATTTCCATTCTCAATCTTAGCTTAAGCGGTTTAACGAGATGCTGTCATGGGGTTTTCAGCTGAAAGTTGACCTACCTTGAAAACAGCTTCATGTGGGCAATCACATCATCTACAACCGGTCTTTTGTCTTTTCTCCAGGCCAGTGCAGCAGTGGAGATGTTTTTATAGTGCAGACTTTTCTGGTGAACTTGAGTAACTTTGAAATGTTTCAGAAGATCCTTCAATGGCTGTCCATGGGTGGGATCAGACCCCTTGCTGGAGCAGAAGCCAAGCAAGGTGATTTTGAGTTGGGCTGTTAAATGAGCTAGGAGTGAGCAGAGCTGCTTTAATCTAGTGTTGGTCAGGAGATGAACTTCTGAAAGATGAGGAGAAGGTATCTTAACACCTGGATGGTCTGGAGAAGAGGAATACAAGAGTCTAAGCATGAGGAGCTGAAAGAGCCAGGGACATGTAGGATGAAGGGGGAATGGGACCCATGGATTATTTAGGCAGCATTTTGGAAATTGTGAAAAATATGAGAACAATGAAATGGGAGTAGCCACCAGAGCAGGAGACCTCAGCAGTAACCTGCTTAGTCCCTGCCTGAACGGAAGAGTCCACTGAGTCATTGGAGTAGACATGGTCTTGTCCAGAAGCACTGCCTAGAAAATCCTTGTGAAACTAAAATCCTGGCAAATAGTCCAAGCACAGTTGTCTTCGCCAACACCCTCTGGTCATGAGGTGGTAAAATAAACCAAAATGTTGTTGACCATGGGAGAAGATAGAATATAAGAGGCCGGTCTAGTGCCAAGAAAGGAAAGAGCCTCAAGAAGATGCGTGATTGAGACTGCAGCAGCTGTTTGCTTTCAGGAACGGTGATGAAACATTAATTACAGGCAGAAATGGCATCCTGCTGAGAGTAATATTGTCCTACTGGCAGCTCAGCAAAGACATGTTCAATTGGCAGAGCTGGGCACCTTTGCACGGGTGAGGCCCATGTGATGCAGGGGGAAAAATGCAAGAGGAAAAGGTGGAGACTGGTCACAGGTCTAGAAAGTTTATGGCAAAAAATGGGTGGCATCATACCTCTCACGGGGTATGTGTAACATAGAGGTGCTACGAGCACATTGGGGTGGCTTTGACTGGTTTCTGATCCTGCAAGCGGAGACATTTGTGGTGGCACAATATGGATGATATTCAACCTTGTGTGAAGGCCAGGCTGACTTGAGAGCACCAGGGGAATCTCGTTTAACCTTGGTTTAGGTATGGGGGTTTCAACGCATCTGGTAACAATTACGATCTTAAATTTGTTCTCTGCCTGTATCTGCCAGTGGCTTTTCATTTGACCCTCTGTCACCGGCATCTGGTTACTCAATTCCAGTTACCTTTCAAATGTAACAGGAAAACTCTCTTTTTATCATAGAATGGTTTGGGTTGGAAGGGACCTTAAAGATCACCTAGTTCCAACCCCCCTGCCATGGTCAGGGACACCTTCTACTAGATCAGGTTGCTCAATGCCCCATCCAACCTGACTTTGAACAGGGATGGGGCATTCACAACTTTTCTGTGCAAGGTCACTGTAAGGTCTTGCTGGAGCATTCTCTTCTCCAAGCTGAACAACCCCATCTCTCTCAGCCTGTCCTCACAGGGGAGGTGCTTCAGTTCATCTTTGTGTCCTTCTCTGGACCTTCCTGAGCAGAACCATGTCCTTCTTATGCTGGGGACCCCAGAGCTGGATGCAGTGCTCCAGGTGGGGTTTCAGGAGAGCTGAGCAGAGGGGGGCAATCACATCCCTCAATCTGATGACCACAATATACCTCATTAGCTTCTTAAATATCCTATCATTTCTTTATGTTGGCACTTGCTGGCCCCTTTCTGGCATCATTAGCTGAGCCTCTTTGAACATCCCCTTGTCTGATGCTCTCCTGCACTTGCTGAGGATGGTAGGAAGCTGTCATGCTTGGACAACCTTCCATCATCTTTCTTACTGGTGTTGATGGATTTTTCTTTTTATCTTGCTATCCCATCAAATCCTTTAGTTGCAAGCATATTTGGGCATGAATAAGTCTTTTTTCTAGCTTGCAAAGTGAAGAAATAAAATTACTAAAACCTACAAAATTCCTAATCTGAGAGGATGAGGTGGACATAGAGGTGGGAGCAGATATAGTGCCCTGAGCCTTTATGCAGCATCATTTCATTCCTTTAGTTGGAGGAAATGTGAAAAATGGTATTAATTAACCTGGAGTCCCTCCTGGTCTGTAAACATCTCCCCTAGCCTGCCAGCATTGGGATGGGAAGTGTGCAGAGGTTGACATGCTGCTGTCTTCCATAATGCTTGAAAATTAAGGGTCTGAAGAGGAAACACCGGTTGTTGGGAGGCTAAACATGTCATGGACATGTCATGGGACATTAAAGGTTATTTTCTTCTTTCACTATGTTGTTGTTGCTCAAGTCATTAACCTCTCCTGTGCTCTTTGGCGGTCATTGACCAACTAGTGATACCGTAACCAGATACAGCCTTGGGGTAGATGTTGGTGCTTAACGTACCAGCTCCTTTCTTTGATCTTCCCTAGAAAGGTTGAGACATCTTGGTTCTCTTGATGGACATCATGATTTTCTTGATTGAGATGTTGAGACATCAAGTGAGGCTCAGCCTACACTTGGATATGACTTGGTGCCAAGTGTTACCCAGGCAATTGGGCCAATTCAACCCAAACTGTGATCTTTACACCTATTTCAGTGGAGAGGGGACATCCGAAGTGACTCAAAATCCAGCATGTGCTGGATTTCTTTTTGTGTGTAAATTCTGTGCAAAATGATTTCAACTGGCTTAATAAAATTGGATTGAGCGTGCCCGGACCAATGGTTTTGAGGTATCTATGTTCACACAATGTGACATGTTGTCCAAGATGGCTCTTGGTGCTTTGACTTTGGGAATCTAAACCAGTTTTTTAGCTTGGAAGAGGCACCAGGTGAATGAATGCAATGTCTTTAGAGTGTGGGGTTTAAGACCCTGAAAGCACAAATCAAGCTGGTTTTATTGTGGTCTTGTGTGGTCCCTTGTGGTATATCAAAGCAATCTAGGGCTGATGACAAGGTTGTAGGATGCTCCTATTTGTCTTTCTTGGTTAATTAGGTAGCAAACTTTTTGGCCTATGTTTATTAAAATCCCTCTTCTCTTCCCTGGGTTTCATCTAGCTCGTAGAAAAGTCCATTGCTTGCTCTTACAGGAAGATGATTCCAAAGTATGATGGCCATGCCTGTTACCTGTTCCTGGTCTAGGACCCTCCTCTGAATGAATATCCCACCATGCTGCTTGCCTAGAGGAGTGAGGGAATAGAACTGCAGAATGGTGGGGTTGGAAGGGACCTCTGGAGATCATCTTGTCCAACCTGTCTTGCTACATTAGGTTCACCCAGAGCAGGGTTATATCCAGGAGAGTTTGGAATCTCTCCAGAGAAGAAGACTCTACAACCTCTGTGGGCAGCCCTCAAATAGCAAATACTTTGGATGACTAGAAGGTGGGTAAAAGACAAGGAGGACATGATCTGCTGGTATAGCAAAGTGGCTTTTGAAGTCCTCTGTAGGTGAAACAGGCTATGTAATTGCACCTTTTTTAGTGCTCTCCAGACTGCCCTCTGGACAGCCCAGCTCCAGCTGTTGAGCTGCTCTGAAAGCTTGGTTCATCCCTGCCCACCTCACTTGCTTCAAGGAAGCAGGTTACAAGACATGTGGCATGTGGAACTGGTTTGATGGCCAGGCTGTTCATCTCTCTCTTCAGATTGAATGTGGTTGCCAACAACAGCAGTGATTTAGTGAACAGGAGTGATTCTGAGCAGGGAGAAGATCTCTCCTCTCTTAACACTGCCGCAAGCTCCTTGAAGTGGTAATTGTATCTCCTTTATGTTTTGTGAAGTCCTGGCGTGATAGTGCTTTCCCCAGCACTGGGTCCTCAGCACAGGACAGACAGGGACCTGTTGTAGTGGGGCCAGAGGAGGACACAGAGATGATGTGAGGGCTGGAACCTCTCTGCTGTGAGGCCGGGCTGAGAGAGTTGGGGGTGTTCAGCTTGTTCAGAAGGCTCCAGGAAGACCTTATTGTGACCTTTCAGTACTTAGAGGGGGTTACAAGAAAGATGGGGATAGACCTGATGATTTTAAATGTGATGGTTTAAACTCAAGAGGGAGATTTAGACAAGAGAAGGAAGAAACTTTTGATGCTGATGATGGTGAGACACTGACCTATATTCCCAAGAGAAGCTGTGAATGCCATATCCCTGGAAGTGTTCAAGGTCAGGTCAGACAAGACCTTGAGCAACCTGACACAGTGGGTGATGTCATAGATTACCAGATTAGAAGGGACCTCAAGGATTGTCTGGTCCGACCTTTCTTGGCAAAAGCCTGGTCTCAACAAGCTGGCCCAGCACCCCTATCTAACTGAGTGTTCAAAGTGTCCTGTGTTGGGCACTCCATCACTTCCCTTGGGAGACTCCAATAGCTGATGGTTCTTGTGAAAAATTTTCCTCTTGTGTCTAATCGGAATCTCCCCAAGAGTAACTTGCACCTGTGTCCCTTTCCTCTAACCCCCCAGCCACAGGAGGGTTGACCTGGATGATATTTGAAGGTCCCTTCAATCCCAAACCATTCAATGATTCAGTAAAAGCTCTTCATTTGTGGTGTTTGGCCAGTGAAGCTCCTCGTGTGAGGGCAGCACCATCCTTCCCTCAGCTTGTGCTCCTGCTTGGGGCTCTCAGGGAAAGGAAGACATGAGGTGGCTTCTGACTTGCTTATGAACCACGTATAGCCCAAACTATGTCTTTTTCTTTGGGCTTAATTAGGCCTTTTTACAGACCTAATACTCCCGGTTTTAATCCCCAACTTGAAGTAGGATTTATGACACCGGGGACATTTCTGTGCACAGTCCTTCTCCCAGGCTGTGTGTGGGTGGTGAGGAGACACTAACATTGCTCTTGACTGGAGTGAAAATTAAAACTGCTCAAAATGGGGGATGTTGAATGAGTCTTGCAGCCCAGAGAGAGCTGCTGCTGGGCACTGGGGATTTTTATGGAGCAGGTAGAGGGACCCTGTGTTGGCTGCCCTTCAGGGTCCAGGACTGTCCCCAAACCAGCTGTGAAGCTCATGGGCTTGGCTGTGCAACAGCTTCTCAGCATGCACCCCAGGGTGACCCTATCTTGGAGAGCTGGCACTGACTGTGGGATGAAAAGCTGGAGGCCTCTGGCAACCTGTCAGATCTCACCTGTCAAAATGCAAAGGTGTACTTATGGAGGTGTGTCACTCTGCACCTGAGTCCTACAAGGACTCTGCATAAATCTTGGCCTTTTCCTGTTTCTTTAGCTTCAGAGGAAGGAAATGGTCCAGAGAAAAGGATGACAAAGACTCTTGGAGCAGAGGCTGAACCTAGGAACAGGTCAGGAACTTCAAATAATTTCTGCTGTTTTTTCCCTTCTCTCAGCTGTTACAAGCCTGCAGCAAAGGCTTCCTTAGTTCACACCATCATTATCTCTGCCTGGAGCTGTTCTTATCTGGTTACTGGCTGGCTTGTAGGGATGGGAACTTCAGGGCTTGTCTTTGTCTCCAAATACTTACAGAGGTACCCAGACAAAGCAGAATGCAGAGGTACCCCATGGATGTAATGCTAGGGTGTCAAGCTTATGTTAGCTGATTTTGGGGTTCAACACATCTGTAATTCCCCCTTGGTAAGCCACCAACCCTGGGCATTTCCAAGAGGTGTCCCATCTCCTTTCTCAAACCTTATAAAGTCTAAATCATTAGATATTGCCATTGCTGCCCCAGTGCTCGTGCTCCTGCTGCTGGCTCAGAAATGTCATCGTCTTCTCACGACCTGGTCCACTCCTTTGGGAAGAAGATTGATGCAGTTGCTCTGGTCTCCACTTCATTTTGGCTTAACAACTGAAAAAAAAAAAAAAAAAAATCTTTTACAAAGATACTGGCCCAGGTTGCCCAGAGAAGTTGTGAATGTCCCATCACTGGAGGTGTTCAAGGCCAGGTTTGATGGGGCTTTGAGCAACCTGCTGTAGTGAAAGGTGGCCCTGCCCATGTCAGGGGTTTGGAATGAGATGATTTTTAAGGTCCCTTCAAACCTAAACCATCCTGTGAAATATTTTCCATCAGTTTAGCAAAAGCTTGGCTTTAAGTCTTCCCAGCCCTTTGAGAAGTCATTGCAAGAAGACTGGGTTATTTCCATACTTGGGCCTTTCCAAGTGCAATTATTGGAGGAGGGAACTTATCCAGCCCCTGAGAGGCCTGTGAAGAGGTGTTATGTCAATGGGATGTGGGCATTTGGGGAAATTATAAAAAAAACCTCAACAACCCTGTGTTGCCAGTATAATCCAATTTTCTTATACAACATACAGCCATAAAAGTGGCTGTGATGGTCATGGTTGCAGGATGAAGTAGTGGGTTGAACAGTGAAGAAGAAACCTGTTTAGATACCTTTGATAATAGTATTGGCAACAGCCCACAGAAAAAGCCAAATGCTTTTAAATAGATGGAGAAAATATGGAACGTTTGTGAGGCAATTGGAGGTGTTTGCTGACAGTCCTTGTGGCTTTACTGTTGGTCTTAGAGCTTTTACAGTGATGAGTGTGGCACATGGAAAGATGTTAATGGCCAGGGGAGAAGGGCCTGTGCTGCTGGGGCTGCTGAGGGAGCTCACTGTCTCAGTCTTGCTGTAAATGGCACAAACTGACTTTGTGAGGCTGCACCTTGGGTACTGGATTCAGTTTTGGGTGCCAGAGTATAAGAAAGACATCAAGGTGCTAGAGCGGGTCAAGAGAAGGGCGGTGAAGCTGGTGGAGGGTCTGCAGAACAAGTCTTATTAATAGTGGCTGAGGGAACTGGGATTATTTAGTCTGAAGAAAAGGAAGCTCAGAGGAGACCTTCTAACTCTCTACAACTCCCTGGCAGGAGGCTGTAGAGAGGTAGTTGTTGGTCTCGTCTCACAAGTCACAACTGATAGGACAAGATGAAATGGCCTCAAGTTGCACCAGCTGAGATTTAGGTTTGACATTAGGAAAAACGTCTATACTGAAAGGTTTATCAAAGACTGGAACTGGCTGCCCAGGGAAGTGGTCGAATCACCAGCACTGGGTGTATTTAAAAGCCGTCTAGATATGGTGCTTAAGGTTCTGGTGTAGTAGTGGCCCTGGTAGAGTCAGATAATGTCAGACTTGATCTTAAAGGTGTTTTCCACCATAGTGATTCTGGGTCATGGTGGCTGGTGATCTGCTTCTCAACTGTCACATATCAGCACTACCCACCAGTTGAGTGATCCCATCCCTATACCATCAGCCCTTCACAGGTGGCTGTGTGGCACCATTGCAGTTCACTCTGATTTAATTGCTGAGGTTAATTAGGATTGAAAGCCACAAGATGGAGATCCTTGATTTCAATCATCAGGTCTAGTCTTGCTCCCTGTCTTTATTCACTGGCTGTTTTGGGGAAGGAATCTTTCTTCTCGCTGGTTGATAACCATGAGAATATACTTGAAACTATTTTTCTTTTGCAAGTCAGGAGAATTTATTAGGCAGGTACATCTTTATTTAGGTAATTAGGTGGTTTAATGGGTACTCATTGAGGTTCATAATTTTTCCCAGGTTTTGAAAATGGTAAATGAGATCTGCACTGGAATATTATTTTTTTTCCTCTCATGATTAACATTAAGCTGCATTTGAATGGAAATTCAGATTCAATTGAAACAAATTGAAATATTTTTTTTAAGTGTTTGTTTCATAATTAGTACTAATTATTAAAAGTAGAGAATTGTTTATGGATAAACTAAGAGGTTATTGCTGGTCACTACATATTTAACACTAATGGATCCCCAGCATGTAGGTTTGTATATTGGAAGAGGACACCTGCTTTTCTGTTTTTTAATTTCTGATCACTTTTTCAACCACGAATATCGACGTTGGTGAACTGAATGGCATGAATAATCCAAATCCAGGTTCTTTAAATGAATTAGGTCTTACAGTAGGAAGGGTTTATTTGAGATTTGACCTTTTTATTTTTCAGAAGAAAGCAATGATGTTGATATGAAGTCTGTAAATCATTTTAATGGAATTACTTGCTTTTTTTTTCCTGGAGGTTTGGGGTCCTAAAGCAGCTGGTGGGTGTGGGTAGAGACATTCTGGGAGATTGGAGCAGCTTCCAAGGGGAGCTTGGAGGATTGGCCTGCTAGAGAATGCTTTTAAACCTAAATCATGTGTTTCGTTCTGCTTGTGTGCTAAGGAACCAGGATACTGGGGTTTTTTTTGTGACCATTTCTCCCAAATCAGGTTTTCCACGTTGCTACCTGGGAGGTTTGCGGCAGACAAGGTCTTTCCTGCCTCGCTGTTCCCCAACGTCATCTGTAACTGTTGCCCTGGTTATGATCCGCTTTTTCCTCAGGAATCAAATGCCAGCATGCAAATGTGATTTCTTACTATGTAAGGATTACTTAAAAAAAAAAAAAATAAAATAAGCTAAGCCTAAAGATATCCGGAAGTAAAATAAAACCAACCTTTAAGAACCACTTGTATTGCCGCCAGCACCAGGAAATCCTCTCCGTTTCAGCTGCCTGAAACGCCGTTGGGATGCTCTTGCTCTGCTCTTGGCTCTCCGCTTCATTTATATACCTCAGAGACTCTAATATTTCAAACATTGGTGCTTGTTGGTGTTTGTGGGGTTTTTTTCATTTTTTGATCAGATGGGCTCCTGTGTTGTGTGCATAGCTTGTAGGTGTTAAATCCAGCATCTCCTACAGCTCTTGTGTGCTGGGCCAAGTCATCCTTATCTGGAACTCTCCCTTGACACGTTGGCTTGGAAAATCTCCCTTGTGTTGCTTTTTTGATTGATTTAAGAAGGGAGCGTATTTTGTTAGCAGTGCTTGCTGGCTCCTGGCTGAGGTTGTGGTGGTTTCCTTCCATTTTGAGCACCTTTCCTGTACTTGGAGGCAAGGAAAGTGTGTTGGGGCTTCAGCGGTTGGCCACCAGCTGACTGTAGGCTCCATGTTGTCGTTCTGAGCTCTTTTTTACCCCTTGCTCCACTTTTGGGTTTACCAGTCTATTGGAAGAAACATTTCCATTTCCCAAGCCATGTGAAGTTGGATTTGAAGAAAAGGCTGGAGGAAGGACCCAGCATTTCCACTTTCCAAGCAACGTGAAGTTGGTCAAGCAGAGAAAACTGGAGGAAGGACACAGCTTGGTGTTTGGCCATGGGAAAGAAAAGAAGAAAAGTCAGACTTGTTCAACACAAACATCTCTGAAGCACCAATTTGAAATTGCCAGACTTGGGCAAAGTTACCACCGCTTTAAGGGATGGAAGAAAAGAGCCCAATTCTCAACCTGCAGAGTGTTTTATCAGCTCAGGACCTCCACTTGTAACATTTTTAGCACAAAACACATAGATTAATTAAAAATCATAGAATCCAACCATTCCCCCAGCACTGCCAGGTCACCACTAAAACCATGTCCCTCAGCACCACGTCTCCACGGCTTTGAAACTCCTCCAGGGATGGGGACTCCACCACTGCCCTTGGAAACCTAAACCAAGCCTTGACAGCCATTTCTATGAAGAAATTCTTTCTCAGGTCCACCTAAATCTCCCCAGGTGCAACTTGAGGTCATTTCCTTTTGTCCTGTCACTGGGACACATCCCATCATGCTCTGCCCTGGTGTTGATGTTGGACTTCCAACAGCTCTGATGCTGTTTTTCAACATTTTTATAGTGTTCCTCTACCCCCTTTTCATTAGAAATGTTTCTTCCCCTGTCCACCCTGGGGGTGGGGGAAAGACAACCCTCAACCTTGTGTAGTCAAGGTTATGGCGATAAATTCTGTAGCATTGTCACTTCTATTCGGAGTAAATTGGCTGGCCGCTTTCGGGCTGAAGGGAAGATAATTTGCTGTAGTATTTCAAATGGATTAGAAATGGATTTGAAGGGAAAGTTCATGCCTCCCATTACAAAGGCTAGAAAGAAGACTATCTTAAGGCACTGTTCACACTCTGGCCTTCATTATCCACGCTTAATACCTTTCCTATTTTCCAGCGTTAATGAAATTTCCTGCCGGAGCGGGCCTTCTGGATGGACGGCAGGACTCTTTAGATCCGTGGGCTTGTGCAGCAGAAAGGGAATTACAAGCCCCTCATGTCGAGGGGGCTGGTGTATTCTTCAGGTCCTTGGCCCGGCTATTATCTCATTAATTTTATCCTCTTTTTCTCAATGAGGTTCATTTCCAAAGGCTGTCCTTTCCATTAGGGTAACAATTTGACGGGAGAGCTGTGACACCGCTGCCGATGAAGAGCAATGGGGCGTTCGGAGTGGCTCCATGCCCTCCATCGCTGCTGTCCTCGCCGGTGGCTTTCCTCCCCGGTGGCTGCCAGGTTGGGTGGCACTCACGGAGAGGGGGTGGGGACACAAACACCTGTGGTTGTGTTGGGGCTACACAAGCACTTGGGAGCAACTTAAGAGGAAAACAGATGCTTTCTAAGGGTGTAGAATGGGTAATTAAGTTCCTCCTCCTGCTCTTCTGTATGGCGCTCGGGTTCCACAGTGATTTTTTGCTATAAACTATATTTTCCCTTCAACTTTAAATCTCTTATGGCTCCTATAATCTACATAAATCCAGTAAATATTCTAATTAATATAATAAATAATAGATTTCATAAATTACTTCATAAATAATACTCTGTAATGGCTGGACTTGATGATCTTAAAAATCTTTTCCAACCTAAATGATTCAATAATTCTTTCACAGAATCATAGAATATTCATGGTTGGAAAGAACCTCCTAGATCACCAAGTCCAACCATACCCATATCAAAAAAAAACCTAAATACTGTGGTCAAACATGACTTCAAACCCACAAAATAACCCCTTACATGCCTGCCACTAGAGTGTGTCCTAAAGCACCAGGTCTACCCATTTCTTAAATACCTCCAGGGATGATGACTCAACCACCACCCTGGGAAGGCTGTTCCAGTGCCTCACCACTCTTTCTGTAAAGAATTTATTCCTAATATCCAGTCAAAACCTCCCCTGACTCAACTTCAGACCATTTCCTCTGGTTCTGTCAGTAGTTACTAAGGAGAAGAGGCCAGCCCTCATGTCTCTACAACCTCCTTTCAGGTAGCTGTAGAAGACAATGAAGTCCCCCCTCAGCCTTCTCTTCTCCAAACTAAACATACCCAGCTCCCTCAGACTCTCCTCATACAACTTGTTCTCTAAACCCCTCACGAGCTTGGTAGCTCTCCTCTGGACACGTTCCAGCATCTCAATGTCTTTCCTATAATGAGGGGCACAGAACTGAACACAGTATTCGAGATGAGGCCTCACAAGTGCTGAGTACAAGAGCATGATAACTTCCCTTCTCCTGCTGACCACACTATTCCTGATACAAGCTAGGATCCTGCTGGCCTTCTTGGCCGCCTGGGCATGCTGCTGACTCATATTAAGCTGGCTGTCCACCAGCACCCCCAGGTCTTTTCCAGGCAGCTTTCCAGCCACTAATCCCCAAGCTTGTAGCGTTTCCTGGGGTTGTGACTGAAATGCAGGACCCGGCACTTGGCTTTGTTGTACCTTGGCCCATCGATCCAACCTGTCCAGGTACCTCTGTAGACCCTTCCTTCCCTCGGAGCAGAGCAACACTCCCACACAATTTGGTGTCGTCTGCAAATTAACTGAGGGTGCTCTCAATCCCCATGTCCAGGTCATCGACAAAAATTCCAAACAAAACTGGCCCCAAAACTCATCCCTGAGGGACACCACTGGTGACCGGCAGCCAGCTGGATTTCATCCCATTAATCACATCTCTCTGGGAATGGCCAGCCAGCCAGTTTTTAACCCAGTGAAGAGTCCATTTGTCTATACTGTTTCACCAGTTTCTCCAGGAGAATGCTGTGGGAGACTGTGTCAAAGGCCTTACTAAAGTCCAAGTAGACAACATCCCCAGCTTTCCCCCATCCAAAAGGCAAGTCACATGGTCATAGAAAGGTCAAAGCAAGACCTCCCTTTCATGAACGCGTGCTGGCTGGCCCTGATCCCTGGGCTGCCCTGCAATTGCTGTGAGAGCTCACTCAAGATGATCCTCTCCGTGATCTTTCCTGGTACTGAAGTCAGGCTGACGGGCCTGTAGTTCCCAGATCCTCCTTCTGGCCTTGTAGATAGACGTCATATCAGCCACCCTCCAGTCATCTGGTACCTCCCCTGTTGACTAGGATTGTTGAAAAATGATGGAGAGAGGCTTGGTCATCTCTTCTTCCAGTTTCCTTGGGTGAATGCCATCCAGCCCCATAGACTTATGAGCATCTAGGTGCAGAAGCAGATTCTTCCTGGATTATGGGGGGGTTGCACTGTTCTCCATCCTTATCTTCAAGCTCAGGAGGCTTAATGCCCTGGGAGCAGTTGGTCTGTGCATTAAGAACAGAGGCAAAGACAACACTATGTATCTCAGCCTTTGCCTCATCCTTGGTTGCAGTGTTCCCTCTCACATCTAGTAAGGGATGGAGATTCTCTGCTTCTCTTTTTATTGTTTATGTACTTGTAGGAACTTTTTTTGTTGACTCTTATGTCAGTGGCCAAGTTGAGTTCCAGCTGGCCTTCCTAATTTCTCTCTATATAACCTGACAAGATCTCTGTACTCCTCCCAGGTTGCCTGGCCCTTCTTCTAAAGGTGGTAAGCCCTCCTTTTCTTCTTAAGTCCCATCAGAAGCTCCCTATTTGACCAGGCTGGCCATTTTTGCTGCCCTTTAATCTTACAGCACATGGGGATAGCCCTCTCCTGGGCCTTTAAGATTTCCTTCATGAAGAGCATCCAGCCTTCCTGGAACACTTTGCCCTTCAGGACCATCTCCCAAGGGACTCAACTAGTGGTGGACATGGCAGTGCTGGGTTAACAGTTGGACTTGATGATCTTTAAAGGTCTTTTCCAACCTCAACAATTTGATGATTCTATAAATAAAAGATGTGACCAAAGCAGAACCTGATATGTGCAAGCTCAAGCTGAGCCCTTGGTTGAGACTTGAGGCTTTGGCAGCCTGAACATGTTCTGCAGAAGCTTTGCTTGGAGGCCACCTAGATGGTCATTTGTCTACCTCAAAAATGCAACAACTACAAGTAGTAGGAGGTTCAGCCCCACTCCCTTTGTGAAGTGAGATGCTTTTTGATGACTTTTGCCAAAATCCTTGATGACTTCCATTGGGAACACCCCTAATGTGAGATAATGGTGCCTGTGGTCCCTCCTGTTTGAAGCTTGACCATCCCTAAGGACTGCTGGCTAGGAGAGCGTGCCACTGCAGACATCTCTGCTCTGCCCCTCTACTCCTGGCTTTTTTAATGCTGCTTTATAAAAGTATAAAATGTTTTATAACCTGCAGCTGTTGCTGTTTGCTCGGCAGCTGCTCCCTGCTCACATACCAGGGGTCAAATGCTACCAGGTAATAACTCTTGATAAATGGTGACTTTCGAACCTGGTGCACCCAAGCACACGACTGCTTTGGCAAGCTGAGTGAGAAAATCAATATCCTGAGTATTTTGGGGAGATTCAGCCAGCCGGGGCTCTTCACCTGGTGCTCAGACAAGCCCGGTTTAGGCTCAGCTGTCACGAGTAGCCCCTGGGGCAGCACACAGCTTGAGTTCAGATGGGTTCAGATGGGTTTTGATGATATTAAAGCCTTATGAGGCTTTTTTTTTTTTCCCTGTATTTTTTATTGTACACCCTGCTAATGGTTTTCCAATGAAGTGCACTAAGGATAGGAGAAGTTCTCTTAAGTTATTGGTCAGGGTGGAAAAGTCCCACAGTGGATAGGTAGCAGGTGATACTCAGGGATGTGAGCTTGCGCCTGAGGAAATGGGGAGGATTATCATAGAATCATAGAATGTTTTGGGTTGGAAAGGACTTCTCAAGGTCACCTTATCCAACCCCCTGCAGTGAGCAGGGACATCTGCAACTTGAGCAAGATGCTCAGAGCCCCATCCAACCTAACATGGAAGGTTTCCAGGGATGTGGCATTGACCACCTCTCTGGGCAACCTGGGCCAGTGTCTTACCACCCTCAGCATCAAAAATCTCTTCCATCACCCTGTGTCCTGTCCCAACAGGCCCTGCTCAAAAGTCTGTCCCCATCTTTCTGACAGGCCCCTTGAAGTCCTGGGAGTCCATAAGAAGGTCTTCCTGAAGCTTTCTCTTCTCCAGGCTGAACACCCCCAACTGTCTCAGCTTGGCCTCCCAGCAGAGGGGTGCCAGCCCCCTGATTGTCTTCATTGTCTTCTCTGGCTCCACACCAACAATTCATGTCTGTCTTGTGCTGAGGTCCCCAGAACTGGACACAGTGTCCAAGGGTGTCTCATGAGAGCAGCAGAAGGGGAGAATCACCTCCCTCAACATCCTGGCTATTAGATACTTGATAACAGTTTTACTTGCTGCATTAGACCAGCGTTACAGCCATGACACTTTTCTCCATGTCCTGCAGCCAACACTGGCTGCAGCCTTGGCCTTTCAGAGGTTTGCTATGAACTGCTGGGTGGCTTTAGCATCCTTCCTGCCATCGGTACCTTCACACAACAATAACACCACTACAGCTCTTTACAAGTAACTTAGTTTAGTAAAAATTGTGACTTGCTGTTTCTCTATGGAGAGGTTTCACAATGACCAACCCCTTGGAAGTGGGACAGCAGGGTTTTTTTATGCAATCCCCATGCCCTCCTGAAAAAAAAAACAACAAACAGGCAGCAATTCTCCAAGCTCGGTAGCCAATGGCAACAGCCCGCTGCAATGAATAGTCTGTCACACTAAGCATGAAGAAATGTAACTATTGCATTTTTTTCCCAGCACCCTTTTTCTTCGCAGCACATGTTCATTTAAAGGTAATGCTCTCCAGGGTTTGCGTTCTGCTGATAGGACAGTGGGGTCTTAATTTACAGCTATTCACCGGTAATGCGCCGGTTTATATACGTTCTGCTAATAGCATTACGAGCGTAGTTTGGGCTAATGCAAAATTAGGGCTCTAATTTGCATAAACAAATTACTGTTTGGATTAGTGCTAAATGAGGATAGCGACTGATATTTGAGGAGATTTGGTTCAGCTGCGACGGCTCTGTTTGGATAACAGCGGATGTACGAAAATGAGCTGGGTGGCTCCAAGACAGCTTGGGAGGGAGGTGGGATAGCACAGGACATACTGGGTCATGAGATACCAGGAGACCTGCTTGTCGCCTTTCAAGGCTTAAAGAAGGCTTATAAGATGGGGAGGGACTTTTTAGCAGAGCCTGTTGGGACACGACAGGGTCTGATGGCTTTAAACTAAAAGAGGGAGATTTCAATGAGAGAAAAAGAAATTTTTCACACTTGAAGATGGTGAGACCCTGGCCTAGGTTGCCCAGAGAGGTAGTTGATGCCCCATCCCTGGAACCATTCCAGGTGAGGTTGGGTGGGGCTCTGAGCAACCTGCTTTAGTTGCAGATGTCCCTCCTCAATGCAGGGGGTTGGACTAGATGACCTTGAAAGGTCCCTTCCAATCCAAACCATTCTTTGATCCCATGATTATGTGAACCAGAAGGACTTTTGGTGGTAGATGAGCCCTGCTGGGATGTATTTGTCCCCAGAGTGTCACTTCAAAGCTTATTGATCCTTATGGACAGCACTGTCAGAGCTTCTGACCCATCACCGTCCTGCTGCCTCACTAGAGGGTTTGTGGATGTTGAGACATGATGAGCAGATGGAGAAGGGTTTCTAACACTGCTCATTTGACTCCACTTGTGTCCCAACATTCTCTCCAGTGGATAGATGAGGCATGGCAGTGGTCTGGGGTAAAGTGCCTCATGCAGGGATGCAGCAAAACCCTCTCAAAAGCCAGACTAGGGGAAAAAATAATAATACAAAATTATATTGCATGACAATAATAATGATAACAAAAATATCCAAGTTTGTAGAGCTCCATAAAACCTGGCTAAGTTCAGGGGAGGTCTCGCATTGCTGATTCACTTGTGGGATTGCATCCACATTTCTTTCTCTGTTTGCTGCAGGGGCTGGAGCTGCAAGCCAAAGGTGTTAGATGGGGCATCAGCCCTGGCTGCCTGGGCTCACTTGGATTCTGTTTTGGATGCACCAGGCTGTCATACCAGTACATACTAGCAGTTTGGATCAAAGCTGTGCCATGATGAGGTTTATGGCAAGACATCCCCAGGTGCCCAAGAAGGCCACTGGCATCCTAGCTTTGATCAGCACCAGTCTGAACAGCAGAACTAGGTCAGGGATCATCCCCCTGCAATGGGCACTGGGGAGGCTGCCCCTCAAATCCTGGGTTCAGTTTTGGGCCCCTCACTCCTAGAAGGACATTGAGGGGCTGGAGCATGTTCAGAGAAGGGCAGTGAAGCCAGGGAACGGTCTAGAGAACATCTGGTGAGGAGTAGCTGAGAGACCTGGGGTTGTTGAGCCTGAAGAAGAGGAAGCTCAGGGGAGACCTTCTCCCTCTCGACAAGTCCTTGACATGAGATTGGAGCCAGGTGGGGTCAGTCTCTTCTCCCAAGGAGCAAGCAACAGGACAAGATGAAGTGGCCTCAAGTTGTGCCAGAGGAGGTTTAGGTTGGACCTGAGGAAGAATTTCTTCCTGGAAAGGGTTGTGAAGTCCTGTCCCACACTGCCCAGGGCAGTGGTGGAGTCCCCATCCCTGGAGGGGTTTCAAAGCCATGGAGATGTGGTGGATAGGCAGTTCTGGGTTGGACCTGATGGTCTTAAAGGTCTTTTCCAACCAGATGATTCTATGATGTTGTGTTTCTATGAAATACCTGCAGAGATTGAGGCCTTTGCTATGTCCTAGCAGGCTACATTTGGCTGAAGACTTGATTTTCAGCATGTGGTCCCTTCTCCTGCACTATTACTGTGGGCAAGCTGCGTAAAAGAAATGGCTTTTTGTTGCATGAGGGAAGCAGTAGCAGAAGGAGAACCCTTGAATGTTAAATTCTTTTGGTGATCAGAGCTCTCTCCTCAGGAGGAGCACCCCTCGTTCATCCCTGAATTGCCTCCAACCTCTGGCAGCCAAGGGTTTACTCATGGAGCAGCAGCTTCTTGCGACATCTTCCCTAGTTTGGCCTTACCTTGATGTTATCCTTCCCTTGCAGGTCCCCGCTGCTAAACCAAACACGCCTGTCACCTCAAGGTGGCAAGTCCCAGCATGTGCAACAGAGATGGAGGAGCAAAGGCTATTGCTGCATCGGCGGCGTGATGTACCGAGTGTCAGCCAATAAACTCTCCAAGACTTCTAGCACCCTTGGTCGGGGGAGAGACCTGAGCACCAAGAGCCCTGGCAGAGCAGGTGAGTAGCAGGAATTTTTCCTGGTTTGTGTCCGAAATCTGTTGATGTCCCAGTTTAAGGGTTGAGGTTGGGTTTTAGCTGATTAATCTCTACTCGTCCTTCTGCCATGCAGGACCCCAGACGTAAAGGTGAGGGCATCCCATCAGTGCCAACACACATCCCCCAGCTCCTCTTGCTTTATGGTAGCACTGAAGGGAAAATAACGTAGAAGAAGAAACGAAAAGATGAGGAAAATTGAGGGTTTTCTTAACTCAGGCTTAGTGATACACCGTTAAACTTGTTCCTATTTTTTAACCTAAGCAAAGCCTCAGGCATCTACAAATGGCTCTGCGAGGTTAAACGTATTTGAGACGCTCATCAAATTACGTTCAATATTGACCTAAGAAAAGCCAGGAGGATCATTCTGCAGATAACTATGAAACAGGCATTTCGACACAGTTACTGGCTTTGCCTTTACCTTCAATTAAATTTGTGTTTCACCTCCTCATGTGCCTGATGCCTCAACATGGCTCATAAGTGAGACCAGGTTTTTAGCTCTGCTTGAAATGGTTTTTTTGAGGTGTTACTTGAGGGCAAATATTTTTTCCCCGTAACTGCTTTATTATTAACTCCGTAACTGCTTTATTGACATGTTTTGGGAGACAGTTAAAGCTGTGAACGGCAAAGCCAATGGCTTTGTACTATCATCTGGGAGGATGAAGGGTGTGTAGACAAGTATTTTTGTGGATGATGTTATAAACGAGGCAATTTAATGCCAGAGTCATTTGATGTATGGTGGGAAAGTGGATGAAGAGAGGCAATAAATAGCACGGTGTCATTGGGAGGTGCCACCCTGATTCACTTGAGTGCAATGGGGAGTCCTGGGTCATTTAAAACTCACAAAAAACAGGAATTGGGGAGGGAAGGAGCTTTGTGCAGGCACAAAAATCCCATCATCAGGTGGGAGCAGCTGTGGGAAGTTTGAAAAGCCAGAGAGAAAATTAGGAGCAAACAGCAACATGTCAATAAAGAGTAAAATCTTCCCCCTCCCCGCCCCAGCACTTGCACACAGCAGGTAACTGGTGTTGGAAGGAAAATGGAGAGGGGAGGAAATGAGGGGCAGGAAGGGAGAGGCGTACGGGGATGACAAATCCTTACTGCAAATCGTCGCTAGCACAAGGGAGGGCAGAGATTTAGTTTAAACCCCAGATGATCCTCCTGGTACCAACCTGGGGGTAGGAAATGAAGACACCTGCAGATGATGGCAGAGATGAGGGTGTCACAGGGTGGCTGAGGGGGCGTGGAGCCAATGGAGCATCACTTTCAGTCTCCCTTCTGAGACCATTAACGGGAAGCTTGGCTGTGGTTCAGGGACAGTTTGCTGCTGTTTTTGCAACATGGCTCTGCTGAGGAGAGGTTTTCAGTAGTTTCCACGTCTTCCTTGCCACTAGCTCTGCAGATAGGTATGTGTGCACTCATAAGCATGAAGTCACATGGCTCCTTTTGAAGTCAGATGACCTACCTGCGAGCTGTTAAATCCTTGGCTTTGGTGCTGCTTCTGGAGAAGGATCGGCAAGGATCAGTCTTCCGAGATGTGGAAAAAAAAGCCATAAAACAATGTCCAGGGCTTGTAGACCAAGCAAATCCTGGTGTTTGCTATGCTGGGTTCTTTTCAAGAGCTTTGCCAACAGAAGCAGGATTTTCTGCATCAGAGTAATCACCTGCACAAAAGCTCCCATAGTGGTTTAGTGGTGAACTTGGCAGTGTTGGGTCAATGGTTGGACTTTATGACCTTAAAGGTGTCTTCCAACCAAAACGATTCTATGAACTCGATGGTGGTTCTGTCATAAGCACCATCCCTGGGCATTGAAGCTGTCACCAAAGGCAGCAACCATCTTGCTGGAGTGCAAGAAAAGTGATGATACCCCCAAGACATGGTTGTGGAAGATATTAGGTGGAGTAGGTCTAGCTTTGGGGACAGGTTTCAAGACAGAGTTGGACCACTGCAAAGGATCCAGGGGAAGAAGTGATGGCTGGAAAGGCTGGGAAAGTGAGGACCTGGGTCTGTGCAATCTGAAGAAGAGGAGATAGAAAGGCTTCAGGTTCCCAAGTTCATGAAGAGCTACCAAGCAAAGAAAGGATATCTTCTTCATGGGCAGGTAAAGCAACCGAGAACCAAGGGACTTCAGCTGTAGTAGGAAGGATTCAGGGAGAGCCTTTGAAGGATGAAGATCATGAAGTGCTGGAGTAAGTTGTCTGAGTTAACTCTGAAATCTCCATAATTGAGACTTTTTAAAGGTCAGGTTACATGAACTTCTGTTTGGAGAGAACACAGGTGGGGTAGGTCTTGCCTTGCAGCAAGGAGGTGAACTTGACTCAAGCTGCTGCCTAATTTCCAGTGCATGCATTGGTGGCTTTCATTTAGGTTCTGGGAGATGACTGTCCCACCACTGTGCTCAAATCAGTATTTGTGCTGCTGTTTGGAGGACCAGAATTTCTGAGGAGTCTTTTCCCAAGCTGTATTTAAGATGCTGGTTCCAAACTATTTTTATTCATTTATCTAAGTGTGAGAAAGACTCTTAAATTTGTTTAGCCACCAGAAAACAGCAAATTCATGAATAGGCAACTGAGCAAAGGCTGACAGATTCAGCCCATCCATGAATATCCACTGCTGATCTGGGACTGAGCGGAGTAACACCAGCTCAGAGCACAATTTGTGGAAGAGGGACTGAGCCAGAGATATGACAGGAGGATTTTTGCACATTCAGGCATTGCGATTGCTCTTGGGGTTCTTCTGGGGGGATTAGTTGGACCCGATGATTTTAAAGGTCTTTTCCTGCCTAAATGATTCCATGATTCTATGAAATACAGACTCATCATTTTTTTGAAGATATTTGTTATTTCTTAAGAGACTATCATATTAAGATTATTAAGATATCTTATTAAGATATTCTTATTAAGAAATTCTTTTTAAGGTATTTCTTGCTGTCGTCTCCCTGCTCCATGGCACAGTGGGTTTGAACACCAAAGCCCGGGTAACTAGTGTGTGTCAGTATTTTCACGTCATCTTTCACTGCTCGCTGTAATTCATCCTCTTCCACAAGGTTGGATTCAACAGATGCCAGAATCTCTTGCTTTACTATAACCAGGGCTGGCAGGCTGGAAGATTTGTGCTCTCTCATCGAGCATGAGCCTTCACACATTTACTGAATGCTCTGTGTTTTCAACACTTGACAAAGTTTATTTAAAAGATGGAAAAAAAACAACCACAGCTTTTCCTTTCCCTTCCAGTGCCAGACGTTGTGCATTTGGGGCACAGAGAGATGGGAAACGCTCCTGACAGTTTAATAGCTTGGAGTTTACTTACGCTGGGTTATAATTCTGCTGTTTGCCTGAATTTATTGGGTTGGTGTTTTGTCTCTTCGTGGCCCGACTGCAATAATAAATGCAATGCTGGTTGCTGTGACTGAGCAACCAGTGCTGTCAGATTGTCCCTGCTAGGTGAGCAGGGTGGACAATCATATTGATGCTAGGGGAATGTTAAAATTTAGTCCTGGGGATGCACCTCCTGTTCTGTTGGGGTCGATCTTGGGGCTACCAGGAGTGATAAATCAAATTATTTGTCTACTGAAGGCGAATATCAGGGGTTTTGCCACAGTTTATCCACAACCTGTTTTCTTATCAGTAGTGTAGCACTGGGGACACCTGGCCTAGGGACAGAAAAGACATCATTGCAAACCAAGGAGAAGTTTCTGAAGGTGTTTTGATGTCAAGGATTAGGGCTGGTCTGGGTACTAGATGAGTGACAGATGCTCTCTATTAACTCCTCTCCCTCCCCAAAGGGGAAGAGAAAAGGAATATGGGAGAGAGGTTTATGTATTAGAAAAGAAAGATAGAACAGCTTTAAAGAAAGTAGTAATAATAATATGCCATATATAAAAATATATACAAAACCAATATCAAAAACAACCTCCCTGATAGCAATCATGTCACTGTCACCACTGCTGTTATGGAGCAAGCACTGGGGAAGACTTAGACTGCACTCAGACTGATTCAGGAGCTGGATTCAGGAACTGGATTTGGGAACACACAGATCGGGATTGAAGGCAGAACAGAGTCCTCCTTGGACACAGGTCACTGAAGCAGACGCTTGACACTTGTGATCCCTCAGCTTTATACTGAATATGCCGTACATGGGCTGGAATCCCTCAGTGGTCACTTTGGGGCCACCTCTCCTGGCTGCTCCTCCCCACAGGTACAGCCTTTTACTTTCTGCACCCCCAACATGATGCACAAGATTTATCAGTGACCTTGGTCTGCACAGGAGCAAGGATAAGAAAAAACCTTTCTGCACACACTAACCCTTGATGGTAACTCTAAACACAGAGCGTGATCACTGCTGGAAGCAGAGACTGTCTGCAAAAATCTACATTCAGAAGGTTCAGTTACTCAGAAGAGACTGAGCTGAGAAGTAAAATCACTGAACAGAATCAGTTCTGTTGTCACTCAGACCAGGACAAAGCATTACGTTGTGCGCAGGTTCAGGAGAAGACATCTCAGTTCTCTAAGATAACATGTCAATGTCATCACAGTGGTTCCTACAGCTGCTGAGAAGTGTGCTGTCATCACATGTGTGGCTCCACTTCCAAAGGGCAAACTGCAAGTTCTGGGCTTATGTCCAGAACACTAAAGATTAAATATAGAAATAAAAAGACTTTTTGCCTTCCCAGCCGGCTGGTGAGCTCAGATGTACCATAACTCAGCCACTCAAGTAGGGATGGAAGAGGTTCCGAAGAAAAGATTTAGGTGTGAATGTGGACACCTGCTCCTCATCCCCATGTGCTATGCACCCTAGAAAAGCTCTGGGATAAGTGGGATTTCTTTAATGGTCTATTTGTCACATTGGAGATGTAGGCAGCAGGATGGCATGGAAAGTATTTGATACATTGCAATTAATTAATAGAGCGCAATAATTGGGTTTCTTCACTCACAATGAACCTTTTCCTTCATTTCTTTCTACAGCTGCTAAGACGTTATTCAGTCACTTGAGGAATTTTCACAGAATTGAGGAAAATAGCAAAAGGTCCTGGCAACGTCTTGTTTCACAATGAAATTTGAAAGGGAAAAGGGAAAAAACCCCACAGCCCTGTACGAGATTGAAAGCAGCAGAAACCAAATTAAGGTTTGACATTGTCCGGAAAACAGCCCTGACCCCAATCTAGGCAAGAACTGCCGCTGCCGCAGTATAGTGAGAGGTACTGCACACAGTTTGCTGGCGCTGGCTCTAGGTGGTCTGATGGTGTCCAATCTGCTTTCCGAGGGCGAATCCTCACCTGCACAACTTCCACTGAGGTTTTACCCCCTAGGAAGGACCCCTGGTATCATAAAAGGCTGGTGGCTTTGGGGATACCCAGAATGGCTGGGATTCAGCTGCTGGAGGGATGCTCATGGGTGGCAGCTAACTCCTCGAGCTGCATGATTTTATTGATTGGTGGGTTTCAGTTTTTCTCCACAACCATAGGATCTGAGAGAACTGAGATTGTTCAGCTTGGAGAAAAGGATACTATGGGGAGACCTTGCTCTCAACAGCTCCCTGACAGGATGTTGGAGCCAAATAAGGTCGGTCTTTTGGCCCAAGGAACAAGCAATAGGATAAGAGGAAATGGCCCTGAGTTGTGCCAGGGCAGGTTTAGGTTGGACATAAGGAAGAATTTCTTCCTGGAAAGGGTTGTGAAGTCCTGTCCCAGTCTGCCCAGGGCAGTGATGGAGACCCCGTCCCTGGAGCGGTTTCAAAACTGGAGATGTGGTGCTGAGGGACATGGTTTAGTGGTGACCTGGCAGTTCTGGGTTAAGAGTTAGGCTTGATGATCTTAAAGGTGCAACCTAAATGACTCTTTGATCTAGAAGCCATGGATATACCCATGGTTGCCATGCTCCCAAAGGTGGTGGTTTAAGAGGAGCTCCTGAGATTCTGAAGTATGTCTCCCAGTACACCCGTAACAGTGGCTCTAACCAAAGAGGAGCAAATTAATTTTAAACATGTGATTGAGTTCAGCACTTCAGGGTTGAGGGTCTTTCCCTGCATCTAGATGCACTCCTGCCTCAGTTTCCCCACCCTGAAGTGACATCACCTTAGTGCTTTTCTGAGGAGACTGAAGGTGCAAGCTCATCCACTGCATCATGTTGAAGATGGATGACTGGTATTCATGAAACGTGAGGTCAGATGTGGTGGGAGAACTCCACACTCGGCGAAAGGAGGAGGACGAGAACCACAGCACAGGAAGCTGTGCACTGGGAGAAAGTGCACGCTCGGCTCCTTGTTTACCAACTAATTTTAGAAGTGCTGAGTGCCGCAGAAACGCACTTTCTGTGTTTGCAAGGATGATAAAGTGCCTGGCACTGCTGCCGGGCTGGCCAAGGGCTTGTGTGGACAATGCACTCTCCTCTAAGCTACTTGGCCTTTTAAAAAAATTCATAGAATCATTGAATGGTTTGTATTGGAAAGGACCTTAAAGATCATCTAGTTTCAACCCCCACTGCCATGGTCAGGGACACCTCCCAACTAGACCAGATTGCTCAATGCCTTGTCCTGACTGGCCTTCAACACTTCCACGGATGTTGTATCCACAGTTTCTCTGGGCAACTTGTTCCAGTGTCTAACCCCCATCATAGTGAAGAATTTCTTCCTAATATCTGGTATAAATCTCTCCTCTTTCAGTTTAAAACCATTACCCCTTGTCCTATCACTGCACTCCCTGATCAAGAGTCACCCTCCATCTTTCCTGTAGCCCCCTTTAAGTACTGGAAGGACACAAGGTCTCCCTGGAGACTTCTGTTCTTCAGGCTGAACAACCCCAACTCTCAGCCTGGCCTCATAGGGAAGTTTCTCCACCCCCTTGATCTCTTTTTGGCCTCCTATGGACCTGCTCTAACACGTCCATGTCTTTCTTACACTGGGCTCCCCAGAGCCGAATGCAGTGCTCCAGATGGAGTAAGTAGGGGAAGATTTAAGACTGAAAACCTTGAACATGTGATACCAAGTGGTGGAGGGGTATCTAAGAAGTCAGTGGAGGAGAGGCCAACCCAATGCAGTGAGGTGTGAAAACAGCATAAAATGGAGTAGTGTTTTCTTCAGATTTCATCAGTTTTGGTGTTGCTTGCACTGGGATGCATTTGTGGTCAGCCCCTTTAAACTCAATCCCTTGTTTTTGGGATTGCTCAATCCCTCAAACCGTTAAATCTCAATCCCTTGATTTTGGGGTTTGCTCAATCTCTTGCCCCTTTTTAGCTCTATCGCTTTGTCCCCTTCATGCTCTGTCTTTTGGTTTGGGGATTGCTCAATCCCTTATCGCTTTGAGCTCAATCCTTTCACCCCTTGTGAACTCTATCCCTTGTCTTTGGGATTACTCAATCCCTTACTCCTTTTGATCTTAATCCCTTACCCCTTTTGAGCTCAATTCCATGGCTGCCTCAATCTCAATCCCATAGTTTTAGGATTATTAAATGCTTTACTCCTTTTGACCTTAATCTCTTGGCTCCTTTTGAACTCAGTCCCTTGTTCTTGGGATGGCTCAATCCCTTTTCCTTCTTGAGCTCAATCCCTTGGTTTTGGGATTGCTCAGTCCTTTGGTCCCTTTTGAGCTCAATCCCTTTACTCTGTGATTGCAGGCGCTGGAGCATAAGGACCCGGTCTCCTGGAGGAGCACCTCTAGATCTATCACTGGTGTAGACTAGAGCTCACAGAGCTTGGGAGATCCTTTGCAGCAGCCACTCCACACTCCTTCCAAGCTGCTTGTACATCAAACCTGGTGTGTGCTTTGTTAATTGAGGTGACTTCACTAATAAAATGCCCGTGACTGCCTGACCCAGGGATGTGTGTGTTCCTGTTAGGAGCTGGGCAGGAAAGTGTTAAAAGCTCTGCTTGTGTAGATGCAGCTCATCCCTTCTTTTGCTGTTACCTTCTAGAGAGTGAGGGCTTCTGCTGTCCAGTGAGTAAAATAAATTACCCCCAGCAGCTGCTAGTGCTGATCATCTGAAACAGTGGAACCCGCTTAAATGAATAATAATTAAAGAAATAAATTTCCCCTAGTGCCAGCATCAAAACTTTTTGTTCAGCAATAAAAGCGAAGGGAGAGCCTTGCAAAATGAATCGCTTGGCTGTTTCCGAAGTAGGCTGCCTGTGCCGCGGTGGGCAAAGCGGGGTTATAATGGGACCTATTAAAGGAGCCGACATGGTTAAAGGAAGCCTCTTCCTGCCTGTCAGGGTTGTGTTGAAACAGGCTGAGCAGAAACAAGTGTGGCTGATGGCAAAACCCCTTCCCTTGATGAGCAAAAAAAAGATGGAAAGCTGGGATGACCCCGTTATGGTCATCCCCGAGTCAGCGCATCAGCCGGGGGAGCCAACTGTCTGCCGGCTGCAGTCTCTTGGGCAAAGCCCTGGTTGTTTCCTTCCCTGTGTAAGATTTCCATAAATTATCCGTAATTTGGGGCAGTGAAAGCAGATGGGCAGCAATAGGCTTGTCAGTTCTGTCTCTGGGGGGGGTGACCTGTGTGACTGACGCTGTCCGTAACCTTAATGTGATGCTCTTGCCACTCTTGTGCATCCCTTGGCCTCAGTGCTCTGCAACTTCTCCCCTTTTTTTAGGCTATTTCAATCTTCTACAGGCTTCCCACCATATAAAAAATAAATTACTGGATAAGATACGCAAACAAACCTTTCTGTACAATGAGGTCCTGGTCCTTGAGCTGTGCCCTAGGAGCAATAAAGTCCTTCCTAAATAATTAAGCAGGTAATAATTAACTGCAGTCCCTCCGTGCAATATTTGCAGCTGTTTTTTCACTCAAAGGAACATTTCAAGCGTCCTTTTCAGTGTGCATTCATTATCTCACGAGCCCTTGAGTGAAGGGGAGCCGAGCAGGGGTGTTGGGGATGGAAGCAGCCTGCTCTGCTGTGCTGTAGCCCTGAAAAAGCACCAAATGTTGTCCCCCAAGCATGGTTTGTGGGCTGCCAAATCTCTGCTAACCTTTCCCAGGAGGAGAAGGACCAGGTTACAGGTCCTCAAGCCCTGAGATTTAGGATTATGGAAAAAATAAAGGTCATAATTAATGTAGGAATGTTTGGGGGGGGTGTGTGTGTGTGTGCAGCAGCCAACCCGCTCATTTTAAACATATTTTGTGCTTATGGAGCCTTCAGTGGGGCTAAATTGTGGCTCGTTGCTTTTTTCCATCAAAAGCTGGAATTTCAAATGGGAGGCAAATGCTGTGGGACCACTCGGCTGCAGATTCCTTCAGAGGAGCAAGGGGGAAATAAATAAATAAATAAAGGAGTCAGGCTGTAGCCCCCTGCTATTAATCATAGCTGTAATCATGCATTTAATGAACATGACAGCTCCTGCTCTCTCCGGAGAGACGCGTCGAGTCTGACGGCTGGGTTAGGTACAACAATTGCGCTTGAGAATGCTGCGAGCCGCTGGTGTCGGGTTGGGATGATGCATTACGAGAAACAAGCCCGTTTGCACGGGCTGTGGATTTCCTTACGGACGATGCGCTTCAAACCGACTAAATCATTAAGAAGGAAGAAAAAAAATAATAAAAAAAGAAGCAGAGAGAGAAAAAAACACCTGTCCCTTATGCAGGGTATAAAATATCACGCCTGACGCTGCTGTGCTGTGTGTAATCAGTTAAAAAGCCTTAATGTGCAGTTCTTGATGCTCTCCCCAGCAGCTTTTTTTTTTCCATCCTTTTTTGTTTTTCTTCCCCTGTAGTTCTCACTGCCTTTGAGCGTGCACAGGGGAGGAACTTGTCGTGCTACTTATTTAAAACTCATCAGTGAGGGACTTTTGGAAATATAGAGGAGAGCGTAACAAGGGATGCGCGAGTCACTCTCCTGATCCCAGGGCACCACTGCGTCCTGATGCTGAGGCTCACCCCTAGTTGGGGAGAAAAAGGGGACAGATTTGGGACTGACATTGGTCCTGAAAATCAAAACCTCTTTTGTCTGGGCCAAAGAGTTACATCTCATAAGTGTGTTGCATATCCCAGAGATCTAAGTCAAGCCCTGGAGGCATCATTTCAGTTTTTTTGTTTCATATAGTCCAGACTGCAGCAAATTTCATCTCCTAAATCTTTTTTACTTTAACCTTTATCCATTTCTCTGGTGTCTTATGCTCAGTGCGAGTTTCACACTGTTGGATAATATGGACCCACCCTGATTCTCCACTGTCTGCATATTATCATATGCTTTGTATTTATTAATGCAAATCTCTTGGTAGTGGCTCTTAAGTGGGCATCCCGAGTTTGTAACCACTCTAAAAATCAAAACTTGGGCTTCTTGGACCTCCTTAAAGCCTGAGACATGAAATCTGTTCTTCTGCATCTCCTCCCTTGCAGCTCTGATGATTGGAGAGCCTTGCTTGTATTTAAATTGCTTTTTGCATGGTGCAAAAGCTTCTAAAAATACCACTGCACTGGAGCCTGAGTTTCCTCTGTAAATCCCAATTGATGGCGAAATGTATAATTATGGAACTTCTTAACTGGCAGCATTATTGTCTCCTCCTGGGTAAAAATTGGAGTGGCTGAACATGAGAGCTGTGATGACATCAGACAAGACCTGGAGAGTTTAGTGGAGAGGAACCTCATAAAGTTCAACAAGGTCAAATGTCAGGTTCTGCACCTGGGGAGGAATAACCCCCTGCACCAATACAGGCGTGAGGTGGTCTGCTGGAAAGCAGCTCCATGGAGAAGGACCTGGCAGTGCTGGTGGACAAGTTGCCCATGAACCAGCAATGGACCCTCATAGACAAGGAGTCCAATGGTGTCCTGGGGTACATTGAGAAGAATGTGGACAGCAGGTCCAGGGAGGTTCTCCTACCCCTATACTCTGTCCTAGTGAGGCCACCTCAGGAATATTTGGTGCATTTCTGGTCTCCCCAGTTCAAGAGAGACAAGGAACCACTGGAGAGAGTCCAGTGGAGTCTCTGAAGATGCTGAGGGGCCTGTAGCATCTCTGTGCTGAGGAAAGGCTGAGAGCCCTGGGGCTGTTTAGCCTGGAGAAGACTCAGAGGGGATCTTCTAAATGCTGACCTATAGCTAAAGAGCAGGGGGCAAGAGGATGGGGCCAGACTCTTGTCAGTGGTGGCCAGTGACAGGAAAAGGGGCAGCAGGCACAAACTGGAACCCAGGAGGTCAAACCATCTGACCGGGAGGAGAAACGTCTTTGCTGTGAGGGTGTAAGAGCCCGTCCCAGGATGCCCAGAGAGGTTTTGGAGTTTCCTTCTCTGGAGAGATTCCAAATCCATCTGGACAATGTGATGCTGGACCCCCTGCACTGAGTGACCCTGCTGAAGCAGAGATGTTGGACCAAATCATCTCCAGAGGTCCCTTCTATCCCCCACCATGGTGGGATTCCATAAAATATTTAGGTGTTTTTTCTAACACTTTGGAAGGGATTTGCATGCGGGGTGAGTAATCAGGAAGTGGGAAAGTGTGGATGAAGGAGTTCTTTGTCAGCTGCCAGACTGATGTTTGCCAGACTCTGGACAGATGCATTTCACTTGGATTTTGCCATGGATGGGACTGTCTCTCAGACAGTTAAACTCCCTCCAGCCTGTGAATTATTTCACAGTGGAACTCCATAATGGGAGCTGCACATTCCCTGTCCACATATAACAGGACGATTTCTTGCCAGAAGATAAAAGCCAGACAAAAAAAAAATAACCTAGCATCATACCATGGATGTATTTTTGATATATATAAATCAAAAACCAGTGGCACAAAGCTGTCGCACCCTTTATTTCCTTATCTCTTTATTTCTTTAGGGATTCCTCCTTTCTGGCTGAGATGTGGTTGTCAGGCTGCTTTAACTAAAAGTGTGGCACACAAGCATGGGAGCATCTTCGTCCCTGAAAGTCTGTTTTTACGCCTGGGTATTAAATATTTAGAGACATCGTCTGCTGCCCCAGGGCTTCTGGCATAGCCAGTCCTGCTGAGTTTGCTTGAAGGAGCATTAAACAGAATCACAGAGCACTGAAGGAAGCTCCATCCCTACCCTAATGATTGGGCTTTAATTTGGGTCTTTCTCCCTGCATCAGCTGAGAGGTCAACTTTGCTCCAGTGTGCCAGCCTTGTAACCCGTATCCTTGCTAAGAGATACTTTTCCAAGTGACCCAAAGCTGATGAGCATTCATTTTTGAGCTGCAAACTTGTTGGAAAGATGTGGCTCCAGCAAGACAGCTCCACAGTGAAGGGGAAGCCAAAAAACAGGCAAAAAAACCCAAAACCTTCAATGGTGGATCAAATGCCTGGTTGCTACAAGATGCGCTTGCAGCAAGCTCGAGCATGTTTGCCGGTGAGTTGTATGGCGCATCTGATGGACAGGCATGTGCTGCCCGCGCCTGCACCGGTGTTTTTAATTTGCAGAGGGAACAGATGGGGCTTCGCCGAGGCCGGCAGCCCGAGTGACAGCTCGCGCGCGGGGAGCACACGATGCCGCGCTATCAAATTCCACTTGCTCACTCCCCAGCACACCCGGGCTGGCAGGTGAGTGACTGAGCCACTCTCAAACCACCTGGAAAGCTGAGATACAGCCTTTATTTTCAATTCATTCTTTCCCTGTGCCAGTCAAGGACAATTTAATTATATGCCTGTATCAGAGGCATGCTCTGGGTTTCCCTGGCTGGCTATGGGAAGCATCCAAATTGAGCATGGAAATCTGCTGGACCAACAGTGCAAGTTGCTTGGAGGGGGTTCTTGTCACATTCAGGTGCTATGTCACATTCTCTGCTGGTTTTGGATATGGCAAGGAGTCCCATTTGCTGTTGTTGCTCCAGAGGTACAAGCAATGTGGAAGTCCCTGAAGGACATCCTCACCCATCTGGGCTCTGGGCAGTGCTTGCTTTGGGTTAAACAGTAAAATCAGAGAATCATCAAATGGTTTGGGTTGGAAGGGACATTTCAAGCTCATCTAGTCCACCCCCTGTGCACTGCGCAGGAACATCGGCAACTAGAGCAGGTTACTCAGAGCCCCATCCAACCTACCCTGGAAGGTTTCCAGGGATGGGGCATTGGCCACTTCTCAGGGTAACCTGGGCCAGGGTCTCACCACATACAGAGTCAAAAATCTCTTCCTTCTTTCTGGTCTAAATCTCCCTCTTTCAGTTTAAAAACATCACCCTGTGTCCTGTCACAACAGGCCCTCCTCAAAAGTCTGTCCCCATCTTTCTGACAGGCCCCTTCAAGTCCTGGAAGGCCACAAGAAGGTCTCCCTGGAGCCTTCTCTTCTCCAGGCTGAACACCCCCAGGTCTCTCAGCCTGGCCTCCCAGCAGAGGGTTCCAGCTCTCCCAGCATTGCTGTGGACTTAAGATACCATGGGCTGCAAAATTGTGAATTCCTGCAAAATTGCTTGATTCTGAGCAAAGTATCTATGTTTTCTTCTCTGTTTCCAGCAACGAGGTTGCACTGCATGCCCAGTCCTGGCTTCTCTCCATCCAGCTGCCTGAACAGATCAGCTACGAGCCGATACATCGCCAGGTCTGTACTCGTGGGGAGGAACGACGTGGTTTATGCTCAGGAGTGTGTCAGAAGCTTGAGACGCAGCTATTTAAGAGGTTGATTTGGTGAAGCTCTGGCTGATACTTTTCTCCCCTGGTCTCTGCTATGAGGTGGTTGGAAGCTGAGCAGAAAGCTGCAGTTTCTGGTTGGCAAGAGATCACACCATTGTTCTGTGAGCAAAGAATAACAAACCTGCTCTGAAAGTCCCTTTTGAAATCAACTGTATTGTTCTTGGGAGGTATTTTGGTTTTTTACCCCAACTCTGAGAAGCACATCCAAGTTAAGCCCAGAAAACTTGCACGTTTCACTTCTCTCTGTCCCACGCATAAAGTAGGAATTTAGAACCATAGAATGGTTTTAGTTGGAAGGGACCCTTCAAGGTCATCTCATCCAACCCCCAGCACTGAACAGGGACATCTACAACTACAGCAGCTTGCTCAGAGCCCCTGCCAGCCTCATCTGGAATGGTCCCAGGGATTGGACATCAGCCGCCTCTTTGGGCAACCTGGGAGAGGGTCTTGCCACCCTCAGTGCCAACAATTTCTTCCTTCTCTCCAGTCTAAATTTCCCCTTTTGAATTTAAAACCATCACCCTTGTCCTGTCACAACAGGCCCTGCTCAAAAGTCTGTCCTCATCTTTCTGACAGGCCCCTTCAAGTCCTGAAAGGCCACAAGAAGGTCTCCCCAGAGCCTTCACTTCTCCAGGCTGAACACCCCCAACTCTCTCAGCCTGGCCTCGCAGGAGAGGTGTTCCAGCCCTCCCAACATTGCTGGGGCTCCTCTGGCCCTGCTCCTGTGTCTCCTGTGCTGAGGACTCCAGAGCTGGACCCAGCACTGCGGGGGGGGGTGTCTTATGAGAGCAGGGCAGGGGGGCAGATTCCCCTCCCTCTACCTGCTGGCCACAGGCACCATGTGACAGTTTGTCACCACGTGAGCTGCAAGTGTTCATCACCCTGCCAGCTTCCTCCTTGCGTGTTGATTTTTTATGCTACAGATGTGCCACATATCATTCCGTCCTTACTATGAGCATTTGCAGACAAGTTCCTCTGAATTGTAGGAGACTCAAATTTATTCCCAAAGTGTGTCTGTTCCAGACGTCTCTTCAAAGATGTAATGGCAGATCCTTGCTATATTTTATTGTAGCCTACCATAGATATTAATTAATTTAAAATCCACCCTCAGAATTAACTGGTGTGGGAGTTCAGCTTTCATATACTTTCTCTGCAGGTCAACCTGGCTGGGTATCACAAATAGTTGAGGTGTTGACTATGGGAGAGCCTTGAAAGCCCCTCATGATACAAATTCTTGTGGGGCTTTGTATCCCCCTCAAAGCATTTGTGGGGAAAGAGGTGGTGGTATTTCTGATGCTGAAATGGGGCTTTCGCCCTCAGCACTGTGGCTGTATGAAGGTGATTTTTTTCTCATTACATTTCATTCAAAAGCTGCCTACAACCAATAATTATAGAGGTAAAAATGTGCATTTGCCCCCTAAAATAGTTTCCTTGAGTGAGTGTTTAACATGGACAATGCTACTGTGACCATTAGACCTGTGGTTCTCGCACCAGGAGCATCAAGACTGTGAAAATACAGTAATATTACATAATGTTATATAAAAAATTATTTCTAATATAATATTAAAAATAATTTTCTATGTATATATTTATCCTCTAAGGAAGCCATGCATACAGCTACCAAGAGAACCTAAGGTGAGCAGCTTTTTTTGTCCCTATCCAGAGCATTGTGTCCTACAGTCATAGAGGCATTTCATTTGGAAGAGACCTTTAAGAGCATTGAGTCCAGCTGTTAACCCAGCACTGCCAGGTCACCACTAAACCATGTCCCTCAGCACCACATCTCCATGGCTCTGAAACCCCTGCAGAAATGGGGACTCCACCACTGCCCTGGGCAGCCTGGGACAGGACCTTGATAACCCTTTCCAGGAAGAAATTCTTCCTCAGGTCCAACCTAAACCTCCCCTGACTCCTCTGCCAACTCAAGCTGACCGCACTGTATCATATGCTTGGAGTGATCAAATGTGCCCTCAATGGTGTTGCCTTCACCCAGATCTCAATGCCACCCCTCTTCCTTCTGGTCCCATACATCTCTATAGCTGCTGGGTAATTAAACTCTTCATCTGGAAGAAGAGGTTCTAAGCAGCTTTTGAGATCCTTAAGGAACTTCCAGTGGTACCAGGCAATTAATAACACGGTTTTCTGGTATTTGTTGTTATGTTGTGTTTCACTGTCATGTAGGCCCTTATTTGTTGACATACATAAGCATATACCCACTCAGGCCTTGAACAGCAACAGGGCCAGATGGTAGGGGCATATGCTGAAGTGCCTTCTAAGTTGTTCAGTGTTTGCTTCCTGTGCTGCATGAGCCCAGCACAAGAGAGGGTGTTTTTCGCCTCACCCTGTTCCCGAAACTGCAGGAAGCTGTCTCCATGCTCATAAAACATAGGACAAAAACATGGTGATGGAGGTGGGAATGTATCTCTGGAGAGCTCTGTCCTGCCTCCTGCCCCAGAGGGCCTTTTGTCCTTCCAGTGCGTGCCTCGGAGAAGGTCTTGTTCCACCTTCTTTACACCATCCCATTAATATTTCACAGAGGACAGTAAGATCACCCTTGGCCTTCTCCTGGCTGAGCAAATCAGCCCATGGCCTCTGCTAGGATGTCCTGTTCTCCAGCACCAACTATCCTGGTGGTCTCCTCTGGACACACTGCCATCCATCACTGTCTGTGTGGTTCTGGGAGCCTCAAACTGGACTCAGTGCCCACCTGTCATCTTGCAAATGCCAAATACAGGGGATAGATCCCTCCTCCCTCATCCTTCTGGCTACATCCCTGCTCATACAGCCCAGGAGGTGGTTGGTATCACAACTGCAATGGCACCTGGCTGGCTCCTGGGTGCCTTGTTGTTCCCCAGGGTTGTCTTCTGCAGAGGCACTCTCCAAGAAGTTGTCCACAACCTGTCCTGCTGTGTGGGGTGAATGTGTACTCAGTGCAGATGTTTCCAGGGAGATTGGCCTCGTCTTACAGACTTCTAAAGATGCAAAGTAAAGTTGCCACAAATCAAGATCTAAGAGCTTATTGCCCAGCACAAACTTCCTGAATATCTCACACTGTCTTGACAGTGAAACTTGGGCTCCTCTGTGATTTTAGGTGCTGTTGACCTATCTTCTCTACATCTTTATTGTGTTGAAGTTGGAGATGTTACCTGACCCTTGTCTATTTTTCTTCTTTAGCCGTGCTGTTCAGCGGAGTTTGGCCATCATTCGTCAAGCCAAGCAGAAGAAGAAGAAGAAGGAATATTGTATGTACTACAACCGGTTCGGCAAGTGTAATCGCGGGGACAGCTGCCCCTACATCCATGATCCAGAGAAGGTGGCTGTCTGCACTAGGTATGGATGGACACAGCAGCTTTGGCCCATTGCAGTAGAGCAGGTCTTTGGTTGGCTTTGGTGCCTGCTCATGTGATATTCCCCAGGGAAACAACCTGAAAACAGAGATGTAAGGCCATAAGGACAGCTCTTCTGGGTCAGTCCAGGGTCTACCCGGTGCTGTTGGGTTGGCAGGTACCTATAGGAGGAGGACAAGACGAGGCATGCAGAGAAGGGCTCATTCTCCTGCTGGGACCTCTCAGCTCCTGGCCATGAAGCCCTGCAGCCTGGTGGGGTTTGTTTTTCAGTTGCTAGAGGTTACCACCAAGCTGTCATCATGTCAGTTCTTTTTTTATTTTGTTGTGAACTTTTTTAGTCTTTTCTTGGAATTCATGGCAATGAGTTGCACAACTGAATTATGGGCTGTGTGAAAAGTGCTTCCTCAACTGCCTGCTCGAGTCTTGTGCTTGGTGTCTCCTCACTCTTGGTTCTTGAGGAGAATGGAATAATATCATTCCCTGACCACCTTCTATGTACCACTTATAACTATATAAGATTCATCTCTTCTCCCAAGGAACAAGAGAAACAGCAAGAGGAAACAGCCTGAAGTTGCACCAGGGGAGGTTGGACATGAGGAACAATTTCTCCCTGCAAGGGTTGTCAAGGCCTGTCCCAGGCTTCCCAGGGCAGTGGCAGAGTCCCCATCCCTGGAGGGATTTAAAAACCATGTAGATGCGGTGCTGAGGGACGTGGTTTAGTGTGACCTGGCAGTGCTGGGTTAACAATTGGACTTGATGATATTAAAGGTCTCTTCCAACCAAAATGACTCCATGATTCTCCATAGTCCTCCCCTATCTGTCTGGACTTCCCAGACTGGAGAAACATTGTCTGTTTAATTTCTTCTGGGATTTTTTCTCATAAATTGACACAGCATTTTACACCTATTATTGCTAAGAAAGCATCGCACAAACAGCCTCCAAGTTAAATCCACATGTTTTGGTTGTTCTGCACAACCTGTAGGGATGTCAGAAATATTTATTTCACATTTAGGAAGGGGATACCATCACCAGGAGCTTTGCTTCTAGTAAGTGACCTTCCATGTAATAGCACAGAAGCTCTAAAAATATTTAAAAATCAGAGCAGTGTCTTAAGAATTAGTAATAAGATCAAATTATCTTTTGTTAAATAGAATAATAGTCCTCATCAATTTTCTTATTGCTATCAGGAGATGAAGCCATCAGGGTTTCCAGGTGGAAGTTAGAGGCTACAACCTTCACTTAATCCCCAAAGCTAGCATCAGGCTTGGATGATTTTGTGGATCCTGGGTAATAACTGACACAGATCTGAGCTGAGTGACTGGAGAGCCTGCCCTGACCGCACACTGGGCAGTTTCTTCCAGCAGCATCTCTCAGATCTGTGCAACAGGTTTGAACCCTTCAGCCCGAGACTCTGTGCAGCTGTGAGACTTTGGTGATTTATTATGGGAGAACTGATTCATGCTGCCAGCTCATTATACCTGCCCAACAGTTGATTAAACTATATTATTAGTCGTTTAAAAAGTGTAGAAAAGCCGACTCCACTGATGAACTCCTTGAGTAATTTCTCTGTAAAATTGCTGCTGTGCTAGAAATCATTTGGAGGTTGCACAAAGCTCGATGGGAGACCATATATAGGAGGTGATTTATTGGGTTTTTTAACTGATTTCACTCACTCTCACTCATTCTCCCGTAACACATCCACAGGAGCACTGAGGCACGTGTGTCCAAGGTGTCTGGTCAGGATTGCTTCTGGTGACATAGAGGACAAGGGATGTCAGCTACTGAGTCCTTGGTTCTTCTTATTTTAGCGACCAAGTCTGGCCTGGGTCTGTGCTCCTTCATACTTGAAGAATTGCTGGTCCTTGAGGTCTTTTGGGTCTCTGTCCTGGCCCATTTCCATGAATCACTACAGGACAAAGCTGACTTTCTGCTGGTACTGTGCCTCCTTACCCTGGTGCCTTCTACCTCCAATCCTATTCTTTAGCTTTCTGTAGTTATCTCTTATTTTTTTCAGTCTGCTTTTGGCTTAGGTCGTCCTTTATTTTCCAGGTTGGGGTGTTTTGAGGAGGTGCACATTTCAGGAAGTGATTGCAATCATCTTCAAACCTACTTGCCATCAACCAGCTGGTTTTCACATCTATATGTTACTATTGATACTTTGTTCAAAGCAATCTCAATTCCATTTTATTTTTAATGCATCTCTCCATGCTCAGCTCTAAATTTAACTGTTTTTTATAAATAAATTTGGGGGCATATTCTGTGCTCCAGAACCTCACTGCAAGACTGTGCAGCTGAGAGCACATACCATGGAGTCTCCTTTTGAGGGGGGTTTCTGACCATCACTCTTCATAGAATCATAAAATCATTTTGGTTGGAAGAGACCTTCAAGATCATCAAGTCCAACTGTTAACCCAACACTGCAGGTAACCACTAAACCTTGTTCCTCAGCACAACACCTCCAAGGCTTTGAAACTCCTCCAGAGATGGAGACTCCACCACTGCCCTGGGCAGACAGGGCCAGGTCTTCACAAACTTTTTCATGAAGATACTGTTCCTATTCCTCACGACCAATCTAAACCTCCCCTGGCACAACTTGAGGCCATTTCCTCTTATTGAGTCAATTGTTCCTTGGGAGAAGAGACCAACTCCCACCTGTTTCCGACCTCCTTTCAGACAGAAGAATCCATATCAATTTAGGGCACGAAATGGTCCTTAACACCAATTTAGGGCACGAAATGGTCCTTAACACCATGGTCAGCAGCAGCTGTGTGTATTTGTGGCCTTGGTGCAAATAGGGCAATGGGGCAAGACAGATACTTGGTGTTTAAAACTGCATGTTTTGTGACCCACCTTGTGCTCAACACCTTTCTGGTGTATCTGCAGGTTTCTCCGTGGGACATGCAAGAAGACAGACGGGACCTGTTCATTTTCCCACAAGGTGTCCAAAGACAAGGTCTGTATCGCTTTCCAACAAGCATGGTGTGGCACGAGTGGACCTGTGCTGGTGGTCATAAGGAGGTCTACCTGGTGGACAGTGGCATCCTGGTGGACAGTAAGTTATCCATGGAAGGATAACATGTGGCCAGGAAGAACAATGGTATCCTTGGGTGCATAAAGAAGAGTGTGGCCAGCAGGTCAAGGGAGGTTCTCCTCCCCCTCTACTCTGCACTAGTGAGACCACATCTGGAGTATTGTGTCCAGTTCTGATCTCTCCAGTCAAGAAGATACAGGGAAATATTAGTGAGAGTCTAATAGAGGCTACAAAGATGATGAAGGGACTGGAACATCTCTCTTAGGTAGGAAAGGCTGAGAGTCCTGGGGCTGTTTAGCCTGGAAAAGAGAAGACTGAGAGGGGATCTTATTAGTGTTTACAAATATCTGAAGGGTGGGTGTCAAGTAGAAGGGGCCAGTCTGTTTTCATTTGTGGCCTGTGATAGGACGAGAGGTAATGGTAGCAAGGTGAAACACGGGGAGTTCTACCTCAACATGAGGAAAAACTTCTTTTCTGTGAGAGTGACAGAGCCTGGAACAGGCTGCCCAGAGAGGTTGTGGAGTCTATTTCTCTGCAGACTTTCAAGACCTGCCTGGATCTGTTCCTTTGTGGCCTGCCCTAGGTGATCCTGCGCTGGCAGAGGGGTTGGACTCAATGATCTCCAGAGGTCCCTTCCAACCTCTACCATTCTATGATTTTGATTCTACCTCATTGGGTGCTTCCAATAGAGTTTGTCTGTGGTTTGCTTGCTAAACTCTTCAGGCTTGTGTTGGGGTTGCGAGAGCAAAGTGCGTTTCTTTAATAGGGGAATTGGTAGATGAATGCATCAAGCAGCAGAATGGAAACCAGAGCACCTGGGGCTGTGTTGGGTAATGTGCAGTGGGTTAAGGAGTTCTTAAGCTCCAGGGACGGAAAAGAAAGAGCATGGGAGTACTGTTGAGTTGTGTCTAATCCTTAGGTAGCTCCATAAGTTCACCCTTTCTTCTCAATCACCTCATGCTGGGGTCAGAGGAGGAGGATGTTTTAACATGTAAGAGCTTGGAGGCATGAATTAACCTTTCTAAAAAAGCCAGGCATTGAAACCAGCTGGCAGAGTTCATTCTCCTTTTCAACCTTTATGATGTATTTTGGGGCTCCGTGGTTTTATTACACAGAGAGAGGTGAAAAAATAATTAGCTTTTCTTCTGGTGATTATCAGTTGATAATTTACAGATTAACCTTCGATTCCATGGCTAGGATCTCGTGTTGGACGTAGCTTTGGAGACCTCAAGTGTTAAAGGTGAGGTGAAGTTGGTGCTTGAAGACTAAGCATAGCTGCCGGTCCTTTGCTGGGCTGGGTTGTGCTTTGAGCACCTGTTTACCTTCCAGCTTTGTTGGATGGGATTTGAAGGATCATTTCTCTGCTTCAGACAAAGGATCACCCAGACAACAAGGTTAATCCCCCTGGGGTATCAAAACACCAACCGGAGCAGTGTCACCATGTGGGGAACTGTTTGTCATCGGCTCCAGCGTCTCAAGGCTCCGTTGTTGGGATAGAGATGCCAGTAAGCAGGATGCGAACAAGTACTGGTTTTCCCAGAGAAGACCATAAAGCTCAGTCCTTCTTTGAGGAGTCTGCAGCTCCCTTTGTCTGTATTTCTGGCACATTGTTTATTGAAAGCAGCTTTGTCAAAGCAGTGTCTGGGTCATGGCAGGAACTGGAGCTCACGTGAGCCATGCCAGATCTGGAGGTGTTGCTTTTAATTCCTCGAGCTTCTGTGCCCTGTGAAATTGTCCTTACAGCACCTTCTCCCCACTCCCTTCCAGCATCACCCTCCTCCATTCCCCACCATGCAGGTAATTACAGTGCAATTCCTGACCTGTAAAGGATTTAACCCATGGGATATTGGGTCACATCAATGTCTTGGACAAGACCTTTTCCAACAGCATTTGCCTTTGGGCTGTGCTGTTTTCTCTCTTTCCCACTGTTTGCCAGAGGCACGTTCGTTGTCAGTGGGGAGATCGTAAGTTATCCTGACGGTGAGAGGAGTCACTCGGAACGAGGCACAAAGCACCATATGTTTTTTACATGTCTCTCTCTTCAGAGTCACTTCATCACGAGTCTATAAAAGAGAGAAGATAGACTGGAGACAGCTGTACTCCCTGACTCGTGGCATGTCAAAGGAAGGATGGGAATTAGAATTGATAGAAGGGAAAAAGGGCTGGTTTGGGTTGTTTTTTTTTTTCCTTCCTATAACATATAGTTAGATGTTGGAAATAAAGAAGCCAAGAAAGAAGAAAGCTTTGCTTTTGGTGTATCCAGAGTTGTGATTAATGCAGGTTTGGAGTAGAATGGGTCCGGCGACCTCTTTTCACCCAAGTAAGTGATGCATGAGTGCTAATGACAGCACACATCCTGTTTGCTTCTCTGAGCTGAAGGATTGATCCTCATCCAGTCCACAAAAGACCATTGGCTTCCAACTGTACCAGTGAGTTAATCATCAAATCATTTTGGTTGGAAGATGACTTTGAGATCATCAAGTCCAGCCATTAACCCATCATTGCCAAGTCAAATATTTTCAGCAGGTTGCTGGAACTTCTTTTTGGTCCCAGCAAAAAAAAACTGTGTGAGACTTTGAAGTTGAAGATGGCCATGGAGCTGTTGTGGTTGGCGATTTGACCACAGTTGTGTCCACCAAAGGGTGTGATGAGTGGATGTGGATGAGTTTGTGCCAGCTGGTCTTGGGACCTAGGAGTATTCTTCAACATGTTTAATCTGCTGGTGGAGATACGGCTTCAGTTTCCCCTCCAGAAACACCAGGTGTATCTTGGTGCCTCAAGTTGGACCTCAAGCTTTTGGCTTCTGCACTCTATTTTGGGTGGATAGTTGGAGAATAAGGGCTGCAGTGTGGGTGAAAAACTCAACCTTTCCCCCTCTGTGGCACCTTGCCAATTAGGAATCAGGGAAGGATAACAATAATATCATTGTGGTAATAAAAATAATAGTAATTAAAAAGCAGTGGCCATGCTGAAGTCTCTTACAGAAGATCTGTTTTGCCAGTTGTATTTTGGGGACAATCCCTGAAAAGGGGTCCCATGGGGTGCAGGTGGCCTGTGCCCATCTCACCTTTCTCCTCAGCAGATTGTCACTACCAAAGTACCATCTAAAGCCGAGATGAGTTGTTAAATTATCAATCCAACAAATGGAGCAGGCAGGTGCCAGCTCTTGTACATGCCTCAGAAACCAGAGCTTTCGTGTTTCTGGCAGCGCACGTTGCACTCCATGGGGAAGTAGGATTATTTTTTGCAGGATGAGGTGCCCTGGGGAGTGGTTCAGAGGTCTCTCCATTCACCACCTTGTATTTAGTGCAGGCTGGGAAGAGAAACAACCTCCTCTGCGGAGTTTAGAGCCTGTTTCAGGGTGATTTATTGCCAGTGGGGATGCTGCTGCCCAAAGCAAGAGGCGACTTTGCTTTTTAGCTCCCTTAGCTCCCTGTTAACCCGGGTGATTACTCGCAAAGGTGGCGTTTGCCTCATTTATCAGCATCGGAGGAAGGCAGGTGAAGTCACTTGGCAGAGGAAGGCAATGGTTTCCCCTGGCTCATGGGTTTTTTCCTGCTCCTTGGATGAGGGATTTGGGGGGGTGGCTTGTTTTGGCTATTTGAGTTGGGGGTTTAATATGATGAATGATTTTTTTTCTTGCAATTAATGGTGATGTGGGGTTTGGGATTCCTGATTTTGCTGATACCCTGCTAGCTGACTCTTGATTTCACTTCGTGGTTATGGGGCGTACATCCCACAACCTCCTCATTAGAGAAGCTTCAAGTTAAGGGGTCTTTAAGAAAGATGGGGACAATATTGTTAGCAGGGTCTGTTGTGACAGGACAAGGGGTGATGATTTTAAACTCAAAGAGGGAGATTTAGACTGGAGAGAAGGGAGAAAATTTTGATGCTGAGTGTGGTGACCCTCGCCCAGGTTGCCCAGAGCAGTGGTTGATGCCCCATCCCTCAAGCCATTCCAGGTGAGGTTGGTTGAGGGTTTGAGCAACCTGTTCTAGTTGCAGATGTCCCTGCTTCCTGCAGGGGGGTTGGGCTAGGTGAGCTTGAAAGGTCCCTTCCAACCCAAACCATTGTAGGATTCTATGATTATTATATTTTGGAGTTGGACTAGATGACCTTTAGGAGTCCCTTTCAACCCAAAACATTATGTTTCTATGATTCTATGATTGTCATTAAGTACCCCACCTTGGTGGGAAGTCACAGAATCACAGAATTTCTGAGGCTGGAATAGACCTCCCAGATCATCAAGTCCAGCCTATGACCCAACACCATGACATCAGCTAGACCATGTCACCCTTAAACACCTTCAGGGATGGTGATTCCACCACCTCCCTGGGCAGTCCATTCCAGTGTCTAATCACCCTTTCTGTGAGGAAGTCGTTCCTAAGATCCAACCTAAACCTCCCCTGGTGCAGCTTCAGGCCATGCTCTCTCATTCACTAGTTGCCTGGGAGAAGAGCCTGACCCCCACCTGACTACAACCTCCTTTTAGGTAGTTGACTTCCTTTCAGGTAGTTGTTAGTCATCAGGAATGGGGTCACATGCTCAATCCAGACCAAGTACTTGCAAGGCGTAGCTACTGATTTGAGGAGAAAACTCTTGCTCAGCCTCGGAGAGATGCCATGCCTCAGCTTCCTCACTAAAATATGGGTAGAGTCCCTTTGTTTTATATGGAAAAGCTGCATGGGTTCAACTTCCCAGCAGCAAGGAGCTTTTCCCCATCCTCAGTAGCAAAACCCAGCAGAGGATGGTCTCCTGGGTAGAGGGCAGCTCCAGATGAGTACGACGCTTTGCCAGATGCTTTCTGAAAACCAAGCTATCCCTGTGGCAACTGAAAAAGTTGTCTGGAGGAGAAGGAAAGCTGTCAGTTGGGGAACTTTGCTCCTCAGGGGATGCAGGACAGAGCCCTCAGCTGAGGAGCATCCATCGAAGCGACGCACAGGGAGTTTCCCCCGCGCTGGGGCAGAACAGTTGGCGCGTCCCCATGATCACAAGCGGAATGAATGGGTTTGCGAGAGAAGGTTAGCGAGAGGCGAGGACTCGGGCAACCGCCCGCTGCTGCTACAACAGCTTTTCCCCTTGAGGAACTCAAAACGAATCAGCATTTTTCTCCCTAATAGAGCTTCAAAACTCTGTTGTGAGCAATTTGGAAATTCACGTTGAGTTGCGGGTTCATTAGCCGCTGGCTCCAAAGCATGTGCATAGTCAAAGCTGTCTTAATACGGACGCACCGCACCAGTGCCTTGAATTAATGTTATTGTTATTTGTGTGGACGTAGTGGGGTGCAAACAAGGTTAATTGAAATGAGAGCGCTGCTTCCTCTTGATAATGGCTCAGGCTTGACAGCTAGGAGGGGTTTATTTTTGTCGAAGAGCTGCCTTTATTATCCCTTTTTATTAGAGCTAATTTGGGCTCTATATCAAAAACTACATTAAGGGAATCATTTACGGTCACACCACCACCACCAAAAAAAGATAGCCCCAGAGCCCTGTCCTTTATGTTAATGTCTGCAGTTAAAAGACAATTAAAAATAAACTCTTCTCTTTTAAAGCACCCTTTGTTTTCTTTCCTCTCTGCTCCCCCCACCCCCCCTCCTCTCTTATTTCTTTCAAGTGAGCCAATTTAGTTAAAACCCTCATGTGCCCTTCAGGGAAGGGATTTTTTTTCTGCATAGCCTCGCCTGTGGTTATTGTCAATATTAGTTTGGGGATGCTCGAATTGGCGGGACTGAGATGCTACCGGGGAAACGGAGGGATCAATACAATGCCGAGTGGGGAGGAAATCCGTCATGTAGGCGAGCAGCGAGGGATCGAGCGGGAGGAGCCGGATCGTCGTTGTGACAGCTTTGGGAAGCACCAGTTCCTGTTGGCAGATGCCGAGTCAGGGTGGGAAGTTGCCTGAGGTAGCCGGTGAGTTAAAGATACTGAAATATTGCAGCAGGCTGGTAATTTGTTTTTAATTATAGCAGCTGGCAGAAGGTGAAGTTTGGGGTTTGAGGATGGTGAGGAGGTTCCTCGCTCCTTCGCTTTTCTCTGTTGGCTGTTGTGCTGCTAACGTTTGGGAGTGGGGGCTCTGCTCCGTGATCTGACTTCTCTCTTCCTTGACTGCTTGTGGTAGAATCAGGGTTTTCCTCCTTTCCCTCCCTCCTGGAGCACCCAGGGACAAGCATCATCCCATCACTCACAGCCCTTGAAAGGGGTGCAGAGTTGATGCCTTCACATGAAGCATCCTCCCTAAAAAAAATGCTGGTGGAGGTGCAAGAGTTTGTTTTCCCCCTTGCTAGGATCCACCTTTTGGAGCCTTGATCTAAGCACATACTCTGCAGCCTACAACCAGCTCTGTATCCACAGAAGAGCCAACTAAAATGGGGGGCACACAGAGGATTCTGGTTTGGTCTTTGCAATGACCAGAACCTTCTTTGGGAGAGTGCATCTAGGGTGGGTGTGAGCCCTGCACCACTGTTCCCATCACAGCTGCTGTGTCACCCCTGGCGAGGGGTCTTCTCTGTCCTTGACCACAGGATGGGATGCTCAGTTTAGTGCCTTTTGCGAGCAAGGAGCCCAGGGAGCAGTCACCTTTTCTCTCCTCTTCAAGGGTAGTTGGGAGAGTGTCAGTAGAAGATGGACCTTTTGAAAAGATGATTACTGGAGAGATAGGGATTTGATGGGGTGGACTGTTTGGTGGAAAAGGAATCAGTTGGATGGTTGCATCCAAAGGGTAGTGGTCAATGACTCAATGTCCAGATGGTGATTGGTGACAAGTGATGTCACAGAGGGGTCTGTACTGGAACCAGTGCTGTATAATACCTTCATCAATGACATAGACAGTAACATTGAGGGCACCCTCAGTAGGTTTGTAGATGACACCAAGCTGGGTGGTGAGGTTCACATGCCTGAGGTATGGGATCCATGCAGAGGTACCTTGACAGGCCTGCAGAGTGAGCCCATGTGAACCTCATGAGGTTCAGCAAAGTAAAGTGCAAGGTCCTGCACCTGGGTTGGAGCAACCCCTGGTATTAGCACAGGCCAGGCATGAAGGGATCAAGAGCTGCCCTGCGGAGAAGGACTTGGGGTTACTGTGGGATGAGAAGCTGAACATGAGCTACCACCGTGCACTTGCAGCCCAGCAGCCAGTGGTACCCTGGGCTGCATCCCCAGCAGCGTGGGCAGCAGGGCAAGGGAAGGGATCCTGCCCCTCTGCTCCCAGTGCTCTGGGGAGACCCCCCTGCAGTGCTGGGTCCAGCTCTGGAGTGCTTAGCACAGGAGACACAGGGACCTGTTGGAGTGGGGCCAAAGGAGCCACAGAGATGATGCAAGGTCTGGAACCCCTCTGCTGGAAGGCCAGGCTGAGAGAGTTGGGTGTGTTCGTCCTGGAGAAGGCTCCAGGGAGACCTTGTGGACTTTCAGGACTTGAAGAGGCCTGTCAGAAAGATGAGGACAGACTTTTTAGTAGATCCTATTGTGACAGGACAAGGGGTGATGATTTTAAACTGAAAGATGGGAGATTTAAATGAGAGAGAAGGAGGGAATTTTTAATGCTGAGAGTGGTGAGACTCTGGCTCAAGTTGCCCTGAGAGGTGGTCGCTGCCCCATCCTTGGAACCATTCTGTGTGAGGTTGGATGGGGCTCTGAGCAACCTGCTCTAATTGCTGATGTCCCTGCTCCCTGCAGGGGGATTGGACTAGATGACCTTGAAAGGTCCATTCCAACCCAAAACTTTCTATGGTTCCATGATAACGTGCCCTGTGTGTCGTGGCAGCAAAGCCCTCACAACAGTAGAGTTCATTACAATTCTCCCATCCCTTCCCCAGTGCCGTACAGAGGCAGTTTCATGCTTTCCACCCTCTCTCCAGCATCCTGAAGGATTCTAAGGCCATTCTTAGCCCCCTGTGCATATAGACAGCAGAACCACGTCATGTCAGGGAGCTGTGTTGCAGGAGACTAATAGAAGAGCTAAAAATACCTCTGGGATAAGTGGCTGGTAAAAGGCGTCTATTTATTTTACACCTGTCAGTGGTTTTAGTTCAGTGCTGGTATTGGAACGGTTCCTAATCATGAGATGGGAAGCACTGACAGGATTCTCATCCTCTGTCCTTGCAGATGCCTGTGTGCTCCTACTTCTTGAAGGGGATCTGCAGCAACAGCAACTGCCCATACAGTCACGTCTACGTGTCCAGGAAGGCAGAAGTGTGCCAGGATTTCCTCAAAGGATATTGCCCCATGGGAGAAAAGGTAAAAAGGGGACCAGCTCTTCGGGTGTTGGGATAGATGCGCCATTGCCAAGGCCACAAGCTGTTTTTTTACGTGAACTACAGCACTGAAGGGAACCGTAGAGCTGGAAGCTGCTGAACACCTGGATGTGGTGAACAGCAGTCCTGTCTTTCCAAAGGGGAGAGGGGTTTGACTTGTCTTACATCAGGGAAAAAATGTACAGTACAGGTGAGAGGTTGAGCTGCTGGGAAGAAGCTCTGCTGAGAAGAACCTGGGAGTACAGCAGGCAAACAGGAGAAGACAGTGAAAGCTACCTCCTTGAGCTGGAGACTCTGAGGTACCCCACTCAAAACATGACAGGAACTTTTCAAGCAATCCTTTAAATTGTCTCTTTGTCTGAAAAAGAAAAAAAAAAAGAGCTGCTAATGAAATGATCGTTTTGTTTGCCTTGAGTCTGCCAGGTCTCAGGGCAACATCCCAAATATGTCTCAGCAGGCCCATGGTATGATATTATTTTATCACATTTAATAGATAAAGTGTGAATAAGTGTCTGCCTAAGCTTGGGTTTGTTTAGACTTGCTACTCCTGTATATTTCTAATTCCTTCATGATTTCGGCTGCTTTTCACCAGGGAAACTGTTGAGATGAGCAGTCGGATAGTTGGATGCATGTGCTGCTCTGGACTGGAGACCTACAGGTCTCTTCCCCATTTCTCCATTCCTGCAGTTTTTGTTGGTACAACCCAACAAGTAGGTGCTCAGCACCCATCACTGTGGTGACATAGTGCAAACTTGCCAGCCTGTCCCAGAACCCAAACATAATGTTGGTGTCTTCTCTATAAGGTTCAACAAGGTCAAGGGCCATGTCCTGCACTTGGGTCACAACAACCCCCTGCGATGCTCCAGGCTGGGGCAGAGTAGCTGGAAAGTGCCCAGCAGAAAGGAACCAGAGGGGGTTGGTCAACAGACAGCTGAAGATGAGCCAGTGGCCAAGAAGGCCACCAGCATCCTGGATTGTGTCAGCACCAGTCTGGACAGCAGGACTAGGGCAGGGATTGGCCACCTGGACTGGGCACTGGGGAGGCTGCCCCTTGAATCATGGGTTCAGTTTTGGGCCTCTCACTCCCAGAAGGACATTGAGGGACTGGTGTGTGTCCAGAGAAGGGAAATTAAGCTGGGGAATGGTCTATAGAACAAGTCTGGTGAGGAGTGACTGAGGGACTTGGGGTTGTTGAGCCTGGAGAAAAGGATGCTCAGGGGAGACCTCGCTCTCGATAACTCCCTTACAGGAGGTTGGAGCCATGTAGGGGGTCAGTCTCTTCTCCTAAAGAACAAGTGACAGGACAAGAGGAAACAGCTTCAAGTTGCACCAGGGGAGGTTTAGGTTGGACCTGAGGAAGAATTTCTTTATGGAAAGAGTTGTGAAGTCCTGACCCATTCTGCCCAGAGCAGTGCTGGAGTCCCCATCCCTGGAGGGGTTTCAAACCCATGGAGTTGTGGTGTTGAGGGTCATGGTTTGGTAATGACCTGGCAGTGCTGGGGTAATGGTTGGACTCAATGATCTTAAAGGTCTCTTTCAACCTAAATGATTCTATGATACTTCAAAGGTTCAAAACATCCTTTTCCAAGGAGAAGCCATTACAGAGCAAAACCCAAGTGAAGAGAAGAAGAGAAAAGCAGAAAGAGAAACATCAGAATCATCAGAAAGCAGAACATCAGCAACAGTGTCAGGAAGCACTAATAAATTAGCCTGTGCCTAATTACTTTCTGTGGCAGTGTGGGGAGGGGTCTCCGTGCAGGAGAAACCTTTGCTCTGAAGGCAAACGGGCATTACACCGCCTATCTCAAGCACAGTGCTGGCCACGCAGACAGGGTCCCTACAATTATTTTTAAAATATTCCAATTTAAATGAAAATATCAAAGAGATATTTAGAATATTTATTCTATTAGTGAAAGTGCTTACCGCGTCACTTTTGGAGTGTCAGGAAAGCATTCTCCTCCCGATGATGGATAGCAGCCTGTAATTATATATGGGGAGAAATTGCTGAGCAGGCCATATTTAACTGGGGAGGAGAAATACCAGCTCGGGCCATTAAGGGTTAATTTTATTCTCTAAATAATATAAAAAGTGCTGAGTCCGTGGCTTTGCTCAAAGTAGAAAGTCCTCAAATGGACCCCGGAGAGTTTATAATATTCTACTGAATCAAGTAAAAATGTTAACCTTGCTTCATAAAACCATGGCTTGTTAAAGATGCGCAGTCCCTTTTCTTTTGAATAATTTAGGATGGGAGTAAATCTCCTCTCATTCTGCTGTTCCCTGTCCCATCTGCCTGTGGTTCAAACCGCCAAGGGCACGGGTGGCAAAGGTGCGCAATTCCAGTGTGATATCCTAAAACAAGGATGAGGCAGTAACGAGGAATTTTGGTTCTTTTCTGATGGGCTTTAGCATGCTGGGCTCTTCTCCCAGTCATACTTTCCTCTTTGGGGTCCCCCAGTGAAGCACGATTTCTGACTTTTTATCAGAGCTTCATAAAAAATGTCCATTATTATCCATAATTTATGATGTGTCGTTGGAAGAGTCGCCTCTTAAGTGCTTTCTGTGTTGTCTTGCAGGATGCTCAGGCCAAGTTTATGGGCCTTTGACCCATCCCATGGGCTCTAACTCCAACTGTGCAAACTCTTTGTACAGACAATGCTGGGACCAACCCACTCAGGCTTCATCAGGAACTTTGAATTAAGGGAGAAAGCTTTAATTTTGCATTCCTGAATCCCTTTTTCAGGAATGTAGAGGTTAAAGATCCCCCCATCTCTGGGGAGAGGGGACAGCTCTTATATGAGGGCGTGACCACGACCTTTGTTAAATGAATGCTACCTCTGATATTAATCATTTCACAGAAGGAACTGGTAGCAAAGCCAGAACCTCCATGTGCAGCATTCTCACCGGTTCTTTGATCATAGGTTGGGAGGTCTCGCCACTCTTTGTGTGCACCCTTTGCTAAAGGGAATGGAGTGATGTGCAAGTTCAGCTTGAAGCAGCTGGTGAAATATGGCTCCAAATAGCTGTGTGGCTTGAAACCTCTCTAGAAACAACATCACATGTGTCTTAGCTAAAGCCACGAAGCTATGCCTACCATGGAAATCTTCTCACCTTGCCTCTAGCTCCCTGACCTTCTGTGGCACCATGAAATGGTCACGATGGGTGAGGATGGTCCCTCTGGGCTGGTCACCTGCACTGGAGGAAGCCTGAAGGGGGAAGTAGAAAGAGGAGGAGAAATGTGGCCTCTTGTAGGTGCTCCCCAGGGTTTTCCAAAGATGTTTTAATGAGCTGCTTTATGGTAAAAGCTCCTCTTTGGTTCCTCATCCCTTGTCCCATATGGGTCTTTGTGTCTCCATCTCAGCTGGGGGCATGGGTTCACTCAGAGAGGATGGGGTGAGGTTGGTGGGCACAAGAGATGGAGCAAAGCTGTGGTGGCGTGTTCCCCAAGGCCAGGGAGAACTGGGGGAGATGTCGTCATGAGTGGTTTGTGTGGCCAGCAAGCCTGGAGGAGAGATGCTCAGCTTGTCCAAGATGTGATTTCTCTTCCAGGCTGCTCTCCTTGCTGCATCCATGTTTGGCTCCTGAAATAATACACAAATAATAAGAAATAATATAAAATTAAACTAAATAACTTGGCCCAAAGGAGCTTGTGTGGTGATAATGTGCACTGCACATTGGACAGCTCTTGTCATATTTGATGGCTCAGCATGGGATGAGATCTCTGTGTGGCTGAGAACTTGGGAGTTCTTGGGGCAACCTGGGAGAGGGTCTTATCACCCTCAGCGTAAATAATTTCTCCCTTCTCTCCAGTCTAAATCTCCCTTTTTGAGTCTATAACCATCACCCCTTGTCCTGTCACAACAGGCCCTTCTCAAAAGTCTGTCCCCATTTTTCTGACAGGCCCCTTCCAGTCCTGAAAGGCCACCAAAGGTTTTCCCAGAGCCTTCTCTTCTCCAGGATGAACACCCCCACCTCTCTCAGCCTGGCCGTCCAGCAGAGGGGTTCCATCATTGCTATGGCCTCCTCTGGCCCTGCTCCATCAGGTCAGGAAACATTTGTAAGAACTGTGGCCAGGGCAGCTTTTGGTGCTGGCATCCTCCAGCCCTTGCTCTGTGTCGGAACAAAGGCAAGCTAGTCAGCCCGGTCCCCTCTAACTGCTGCAGCTGTAAAATTGTTTTGTATTAAATAAGCTTTTCCCCCATGGTGTACATTAGTGAGCGTGCCACATTAAATACCCATTTTCATATTGTTTCCATCAGCTGCCTCGAAGCCTGTGGGTAAATTGTTGCCCCGTGGGAACTGTTAAACAAATAAGACACAGGGAGATTAAACAGCGAGGCTACCATGAAAAGGCACGGGGAGATGCAGTGGAATAAATCATGAGTAAGAGAGGGCTCTGTGCTCTGGTGTTTGCTGGCAACTTGCCCTTCCTGAAGACCCATTCCAGTTCTGGGGTCCCCAGTTCATTAGAGACAAGGAGCTACTGGAGAGAGTCCACCGGAGGCTACAGAGATGATGAGGGGACTGGAGCATCTCTGCAAAGGAAAGGCTGAGAGCCCTGGGACTCTTCAGATGGAAAAGAGAAGCCTGAGAGGGAATCTGATCAATGCTGATCAGTAGCTAAAGGGTGAGTATCAAGAGGATAGGGCCAGACTCTTTTCAGTGGTGCTCAGTGGCAGGGCAAGGGGCACAAACTGGAACCCAGGAGGTTCCATCTGACCAGGATGAGAAACTTCTTTACTGTGAGGGTGTCAGAGCCTGGCCCAGGCTGCCCAGAGAGGTTGTAGAGTCTTCCTTCTCTGAAGAGATTCCAAACCCACCTGGACAATGCAATTCTGCGCCCCCTGCTCTGGGTGACCCTTCTGAAGGAGGGTTGGACAAGATGATCTCCAGACGTCCCTTCCAACCCCTACAATGCTGGGATTCTGTCATGTCCCCACCTGGCATGGCCAGCGCCATCCCTCGTGGTGAAGTTTCACCAAATTATTTCAGCACAAGAAGGACATGAACTTATTGTGGTGGGGCTATGAATAATGGTCAGAGGTCTGAAACCCCTCTGTGGGGAGGCCAGGCTGAGAGAGTTGAGGGTGTTCATCCTGAAGAAGAGAAGGCTCCAGGGAGACTTTCTTGTGGTCTTTCAGGACTTGAAGGGGCCTATCAAAAAGGTGGGAACAGACTTTATAGCAGGGCCTGTTGTGAAAGGACAAGGGGTGATGGTTTTAAACTCAGAGAGGGAGATTTAGGCTGAGAGGAGGAAGAAATTGTTGATGCTGAGGGTGGTGAGACTCTGTCCCAGATTGCCTAGAGAGGTGGCTGATGCCCCATACCTGGAACCATTCTAGGTGAGGTTGTCTGGGGCTCTGAGCAACCTGCTCTAGTTGCAGATGTCCCTGCTCAGTGCAGGGGGTATAGACTAGATGACCTTGAAAGGTCCCTTCCAACCCAAGGCATTTGATGCTTCTATGACGTGCCATCATGGTGGTGATGCTTGCGGTTGGCCTGCACTAAAACTGACCACTGGTCTCCTAAAATCCATCTTTTTGGTCCTGCTGAATGGCTTGGCTCACAGCCTTTCACCAGAGCTCTGATTTTCACCTTATACTTCTAGAATAACATCAAAGTTCATGCTAGCAGGGGTAGGTCTGGTCAGGACATGCTGTCTGAGGAAGTATCACTTCCTTGGGAAACATCATTTTCTGTCCCCAGGTGGAGCATGGTGCTTTTCACACTGGCAGCTGCTTGATGTTTCTGTAGAAAACCTAAATGCAGGGACTTTTTGCATTTCTTTACTCTGATTATGTGTTAATTTGGTTATTTTCTCCTTTTGTGGTGGAAGTTTCACAGGTTCCCACCACAAACTTAGTTCATGTGTATGTTACATTAAATTTAACACATTTCATTAGGAAAAGCCACATGCTCTGTTAGCAGCAGTTGAATTAAATGCCTTTAGGGTTTTTAGTTTGGAGAAAAGGAGTCCCAGGGGAGACATTCTTGCTCTTGACAACTTCCTGAAAGGAGGTTGGAGTCAGGTGGGTTCAGTCTCTTCTCGCAAGGAACAAGTAATAGGATAAGAGGAAGCAGCCTCAGGTTGCACCAGGGGAGGTTTAGGCTGGACCTGAAACACAACTTCTTCATGGAAGGGGTTATCAAGGCCTGTCCCAGGCCACCCAGGGCAGTGGTGGAGTCCCCATCTCTGGAGGGGTTTCAAAGCCGTGGAGACATGGTGCTGAGGGATGTGGTTTAGTGGTGATGGGTGCATGCTGGGTTAATGGTTGGACTTGATGATCTTCTAGGTCTTTTCCAACCTAAACAATTCCATGATTCTGTGATCGTTCAGAAATAGCTGATGAAGAGCCTTGCCTTTGATAGCTCTTTTATAGTCCACTGCAGCTGAATGAAAATCAACTACAAAAGCTACTTTATTTCATTTATCTTGAATTTTGCTGTCGTTGACAGATGTTTTCTGGGTGCTAGAGTTGCCTGCTTGATTGGTTCTTTTTTCCTGTAATGTGTAGTAGAAATCTTGCAACAACAAACTGATTAGTAAGTAAAATGTTTATTAAACAAAAGAAAAAATTAGGGAGTCTTGGTAATGGGTCTACTCGTAAGTTCACGAATGGTGGCTAGGCTGGATTTGAGCAGGCTGGGATCTGTCTTGATGTCCCAGTTTGCTGGGCACGTTGAGAACTTGTGCATTTCCTCTGGGTGACCATGGCTTTACTGCTGTCACTAAGTGATAAATATCAGTACTGGTGATGGGAGCTTTTCCACTGAAAACACTTTGTAGACTGAAGAATTACAAAAGTAGGGAGGCTCTACAGAGGGACCTGGCCAGGTTGGATCCATGGGCTGAAGCCAGTGGGATGAGGTTCAGCAAGTCCAAGTGCTGGGTCCTGCACTTGGGTCACAACAACTCCCTGCAACGCTCCAGGGTGGGGGAAGAGTGTCTGGAAAGTGCCCAACGGAAAAGGACCTGGGGGGGTTGGTCAAGATGGCTGAAGATGAGCCAATGTGTGTGCCCAGGTGTCAATGAAGTCCACCAGCATCCTGGCCTTTGTCACTACCAGTGTGGCCAGTAGTACTAGGGCAGAGATCATCCCCCTTGGACTCAGCACTGGGGAGGTCAGCCTTGAATCCTGGGTTCAGTTTTAGGCCACTCACTCCAAGAAGGACATTAAGGGTCTGAAGCATGTCCAGAGAAGGGCAACAGAGCTGGGGAAGAGTCTAGAGTACAAGTCTGGTGAGGAGCAGCTGAGGGACCTGGGGTTTTTGAGCCTGGAAAAAAAGATGCTCAGAGGAGGCTTTCTTGCTCTCAACAACTCCCTGACAGGAGGTTGGAACCAGGTACGATTGGTCTCTTCTCCCAAAAAACAAGTGATAGGACAAGAGGAAACAGCCTCAAGTTGCACCTCAGGTTGGACCTGCGGAACAGGTCTAGGAACAGAGTTTCTTCATGGAAGGGGTTGTCAAGGCCTGTCCCAGGCTGCTCAGGGCAGTGGTGGCATGCCCATCCCTGGAGGGATTTCAATGCCATGGAGATGTGGTGCTGAGGGACATGGTTTAGTGGTGACCTGGCAATGCTGGGTTAACAGTTGAACTCCATGACTTTAAAGGTTTTTCTCAACCAAAGCAATTTTGTGATTCTCTGATTCTAAAACTAATGAAGTGTCTTCCATGCCAAATCCTACCCGTGTATCGCTGCGGAAATCTTCGTGGGTTTCCAGTTGCATCTTATTTACTGTACTCTGTAATGGCGTAATGAGGGTTCTTATTGCTACTTCAATTTAACTGTAGTATCTTCAAGAGCGTTCAGATGCTTACGTTAAAGATGTAGCTTATCAGGGCAAACTTGAACTGCTTAATAGCCTGGGCTAGTTGATAATAGTGCTTAGATAAATACTGGACTGCTATTTTCCTCTCCTTCACTTTAATATCTTTGTAGAAGAAGGTGCATCACAAAACATGAAGAATATGAAGTTCCAGGGAAAAACCACTGCTGAATCATGGCTCTAAAGTGGGAATATACTGATGAGGCAGAGAGTTCTTAATTTTGACCTGAAATTCTGTATAGATGAATGCGAAGAACAGCAGATTTCTTCTTTGCTTCCCATACTGGAATCTCCCTTCATTTCCATTTGCTCATTGTTGAGAGATGATCTCAGCGTCCCATGAGCAGTAGGTGCCACCTTCCTTGAGCCATCTGAAATCATGCATGTGGTGGAGCCCATCATCCCTAATGCTGATGATGCTGAAGGGGATGTCCAGTGGATGCCTGGCTCACTCCATACCCAATGGTGATGATTTGGGGTTGGTAATTATTGTTGCTGTGCTCCCCACATGAAACTGGCTCCATCACACCTTTGGTATGTGAATGTTGAGACTCTGAGCATCTCTGATGGAAACAAGGTTCCTCAACAAAGCAGAGTGGGGATTCATTCCTCTCTGCAGTGAGCAGGGACACCTTCCACTAGACCAGGTTACTCAAAGCCCCATCCAATCTGGCCTTGAACAGTTCCCGGGACAGGGCATTCACAATTTACCCGGGCAACCTGTTCTAGTGCCTCACCAAAATGAAAATGAAGAATTTCTTCCTAATAACTAGCCTAAGTCTCCCCTCTTTCAGTTTAAAACTGTTACCCCTCGTCCTATCACCACAAGCCCTGTTAAAAAGTTCCTCCTTATCTTTCCTGTAGCCCCCTTTAAGTACTGAAAGGCCACAAGAAGGTCTCCCAGAGCCTTCTTTTCTGCGGGCTGAACAACCCCAAATCTCAACTTGGCTTCACAGCAGTGGGGTTCCAGCCCTTACATCATCTCTGTGGTCTCCTCTGGCCCCTCTCCAACAGGTCCTTGTCCTTTTTACACTGGGGGCCCAGCATCATTTTTCTACTCAGGAAATTCCAATTATAGAGGAGTAACACACCCCAAACCTGGGAGCAGCAAAGTGAGAGGAAACAGTTAATGGCATCTTAGAGGAAGCTGGCAAGAAGTGACAGAGAAGGGTTATGGAAATGAGCCCCATCCCTTAGGTCATTTCTGTTTGGGCTGGACCATGCTGGGGGAATGGATCATAGAATTGTTTTGGCTGGAAAAGACCTAGAAGATCATTGAGTCCAGCACTACCAGGTCACCACTAAGCCATGTCCCTCAGTACCATGTCTACATGATGCAGGGACAAGGCTTTTCCTAGCTCATTTCAATCCCTCCCAGTTCTTTTTCTGCCTTTCAAATATATTCCCAGTGATTTTAGAAACACCACTCCAGCCCTGGAGGTATTTTAGCTCAAATGTTGATTTATTGCTTGCAAATACCAAGGAAGAGGGTTCATGGCTTTGCAGTAGATCCTAGAGAGCATTTGGTAGATCCCAAATCCTAGCAAGCATTTGGTGAATGCCATCAAAAGTCATCACTTCCCTGCAAGCATTCTGCAGGGGCATCAAACTCTGTTTTGAGGGCAGAAAAAACCCTGTTTTGGAGCAAATTCCTTAGGAAATTTAGACTGGTTATTAGGAAAAAAGTTCTTTAATCTGAGGGTGATAGACCACTGGAATGGGCTGCCCAGATTGGTGGTGGAGGCCTTCATCACTGGAGTCATTTAAGGTCAGGCTTGATGGGGCTCTGAGCAACCTGCCCTAGGTAGAGATGTCCCTACTTGTGTAGGGAGGTTGGACCAGATGACCTCTAGAGGTCTCTTCCAGCCTAAAACATTCTATGATTCTATGATAATTGTGTCAGCTAAATTTCTTCCATCATTATTTCACATCCTGGATGATGTTTGGATGTATTGTCCTCCAGGTTTTAATAACATGGTGATGGAATTTCTTATTTTTTATTTTTTTAAGGCTGCTTCCATCTGCACCCAATTATAAAAAAGCTATCAAAAAAAAAAGCTATTTACTGTCTGTCAATTCAGAGCAGCATCAGGAAATGGCTCCACCACCTCCAGTGAGAGCTTCCCAACAGCCACTTAGCACTGAGACATGGTGGGTAAGAGGGACGTTCAAACAGCTTATCATCAATCCAGCTGGTTAATGCTGCTGCTCAGTGATGGGGCCACCTGTAATAACTCCAGTGAAGCTCCTTGGATGCTCAAAGGCCTTAAAAAAAAGTAGAAAGCACCCGGGACTTGAGTCACTCAGGTTTCGGGTATTAACTCATGCTTTTCACAGTCCCCTTCTGCAGAAGGTCCGTTTGGTGCTTTTATCACTTCAGTGCTCTGGAGTTCCAGGCAGGAGCTGGACTTGTGTCTGTCATGGTGAACAGAGACATGGGCACAGGTCCAAGGTGATGAGAAGACACTCCAGCACTTTACCACCTCTTGTCCGTCTGCCGGTCCTTTGTCACCAGCTGTCCCCTGTGCTCTGGGAAGGGAGCATTTGAGCAGGGGGTGAGACAAGCGTGGAGATGCTTGAGAAGTTCAACCTGGGCAAACTGCTGGTAATGTGGAGCTGGCAATGCCAAGCTGGATGGAACCTCTCATGCCCCCCTGTAAGGTCAGTGGGTGGTTGCTAGTCGGCCCAGTAACCCAGCTTCTTCTTCCTCCTCTCCTCCACCTCCTCCTGCCAAACTCCTTCATGGAAAATGTTAATTAACCTCATTCCCGAGTCTGATCCAGGACCTTCCACCAGTTGCTGCCTCCTTCTTTGCCAGGACCGTGCTAAAGAAGGCTGCACCCTGTAAACCCTCTTGTCCCTGTCCTGCTCCCCATGCACGTTGGGGCCTGTTGGGCCATTTAAGGCTTTGTGGGTTGTTAGCAGCACCTTGAATTTCACCCAGAGCTGCCTTGGATGCCAGGGATGAGTCCTGGATGCCAGCTGGGCACCATCCCAGCTCTGGGCACCATCCCAGATCTGGGCACCACTGTCAGTCTGAGCTGTGGGGGGAACCCCAGAGCAGGGAGATCAGGATCGGGACAGCATCAGTAGGGTGATGAGGGTGCCATCATCCTCACCAGCACCTGATGGAGCTGCAGGGATTCTCATTGGGGCTTTTTTTAGGGTGCTGTGGATTTTCTGTTGTCTCTTTTGGAAGGCATCAGAGGCTTTTTGTATTTTCCCTTTTTATGGTCCAACCTGCAAGCTGGTGGGGGTGCCATGGTGGTATAATTAGCCACCCTGACAGGTGGAAGGGATCAGATGGCCCCTGGTGTGAGGGTGCACCCGCCACCCCACAGTCCTGCTCAGCTTCACCCTGGCTGACACTGGGTGAGCAGAAAAACCCCCCTTCAGTGACCCAGCTTCAGTGTGTTTGCTCTGGCATCCGGAGACAGAGCAGAAGAGCTGCTGTAAATAAACAGGAGGGGCTTTTCCATCCACCCAGCCTGTCAGGGAGGTGATCCCAGCCCCAAAGCAGTGGTGATGGACGGGGGCGTTAACAGAAGAAGGGCTGAGCGCTTGAAGCATGGCGCAGAAAAGCCATTAGAAACTCGAGCTGGGGACGCAGCCGTGGGATTAGTCGCACACGGTTTGTTTTCTTTATTAAGTATCTTTTTGCCATGGAGCCAATAAACATGGTCTGGTACTGTGATTGACTTGGAGGTTGGTGCCAGTGAGAGCATCAGGGAGATGACACATCCTGATCCCAGCACACAGCCAGCACCACGGCACTGTCCCCACTCTCCACAGGGATTTGTAACAGGTCTCTGGGATGCACCACTGGGAAGAAACAACCATATCTCTTGGGTTTTCCCCAAAATAGCATCATTCCTCAGCACAGCAATAGCGAGGGTGATATCTCTGTAGTTTTTGGAGACTCTTCCCCTTTCCAAGTCCATTTTGTGCTGGGAATCACTATATGGGAGCAGGTCTTGCAGCCTTGGGCAGAGGCACTAAAGTGTTGCCACTCTGACAATAATTAGCACTGATCAACTGATGACAGATTGGTAATTAATGGGAGGTTTGCAGGGTGTCACAGTCATTGCATGGATGGAGATCTGGAGGTGGTGATGGACTAGAAACCTTCCAGCGTGCGGTAGAGCTGATGTACTTGCTGTCATGTGAGATTGGTGCCATTGAACTAGAGCTGGGCCCAGCTAAAAGGACAATTTGGAAATGATTTCATGCTGTAGAATCATTGGATGGTTTGGGTTGGATGGGACCTTCAAGATCATCTAGTTCCCACCCCCTTGTTATGGGCAGGGACATCTTCAATTGGACCAGGTTGCTCAAAGCCCCATCTAGCCTGATCTTGAACACTTAACAGGGATGGGTCATCCACAATTTCTCTGGGAAGCCTGTTCCAGTGTCTCACCACCGTCACAGTGAAGAAAAATGTTGATGCCAATCAGAAATGTGATAACACAGCTTGGGAGTCCATCCCTCCCTGTTGTGCTGCCTGATACTGTATGAAACATGAAATCCAGAGTTTTTGCTTTTGCTTCCCTTGAGATCCACTTGTCCCAGCAAAGTGGGGTCAACAGCTGTGCCTGTCCCTTGCCACTGCAGCCATGTAATTCTGGGAAGGCATCATCATCCATCACTGCCCATCCAAAAAAAGAATGGCTTTGGGCAAAGCACATGGGGAAAAGATAAATGAGAAGATAAACCATGGGGGTGTGCAGGTCTTGTTCATGCAGATGATCTCAGCTGGCCCCACACTGTCTCAGCTTTCAATATTTCAACCAGCATGAGTTGGGATAAAGATAGGGAAAAGTAGAAACTGTTCTCCCCAAACTCTGTTTGATTCAAATGTATGTTTTCTAGGACGCTTCCAAGAGAACAAGTGCTTAAATAGAGCTTTTTGCACTGGAAGGAGATGGTTTTCCTATACCCATTCTTGAGTGACATACCACAAATGAGCATCAATGTTACTACCAGCTCAGGACAAGCAGGAGCTGGCCTTGCCTGCATGGCTGGGATGATCTAGTCTCTAGTGGTGCATTTTTAGCGATGGTCCATTGGTGGAAGAGAGCAAGCTATCTCCTGGGCTGCATCCCCTGCAGTGTGGGCAGCAGGGCGAGGGAGGGGATCCTGCCCCTCTGCTCCCAGGGCTCTGGGGAGACCCCCCCCGCAGTGCTGGGTCCAGCTCTGGAGTCCTCAGCACAGGAGAGACAGGCACCTGTTGGAGTGGAGCCAGAGGAGCTCCAGCAATGCTGGGAGGGCTGGAACCCCTGTGCTGGGAGGCCAGGCTGAGAGAGTTGGGGGTGTTGAGGCTGGAGAAGGCTCCAGGAAGACCTTCTGGTGGCCTTTCAGGGCTTGAAAGGGCCTGTCAGAAAGATGGGGACAGATTTTTTATCAGGTCTTGTAGTGACAGGACATGGAGTGATGGTTTTAAACTAAAAGAGGGAGATTTAGACAAGGAGAAGGGAGACATTTTTGATGCTGAGAGTGGTGAGACCCTGTCCCAGGTTGCCCAGGGAGGCTGTGGATGGTCCATCCTTAGATCAGGTTGGATGGATCCGTTGCAGTAACAGATGTCCTTGTCCATGACAGGGGAGCTGGACTGGATAGTTTTGAAAGGTGACTTCCAACCCAAACTGTTCTGTAATTCTATGTACTGTAGAATTTTGGAATAAAGGCAGAGCTTGGATGCTGTTTAGGGGTCACTCTACTTTCAGGTTGTCTGTTGGGTTGTAGATTTACTTGCTGTTGAATATCCCTCAGAGAGAGAAAGTCACAGGAACTGGGTTTTTAAATGAATTTTCAGTGGAAAAGCAGTGCTGTCACTGCACCATCCCCCCCATTGAGCCAATGTCCATCTGGATCCCCAGCCCTCCTGCTGCTCACTGCTACCCCCAACCTCCAGCAGACAAGCTCCTTGCTCCACTGCTAGCTTCTCTGGTTGGCCCCGGGCATCAAGAGCTGCTGAACTCTTCTGCCCTTTCGAGGAGAGAGCTCCCACAGCTCAGCAGGGCTGCCGCTTCATCCCAAAGGTCAGGGTGGGAAGCTGTTCCCATGCCCCTAAAGTCAAGTTGCATTAAAAGGGCAGGAGCTCACCAACATCACTCATTGCTGGGGAGATGCGTTTTTACAAACAGGCGAGAACGATAGCTTTGAAACTTTTGCGGTGGTTCTTTTCCCCAAAAAAAAAAACTGTGCATAATTTGAGCATCTGTGTTGAGCTTTGCAACATGGGCATCCAAACGTGGAAGGACCCATGGTGGGAGAAATCGGGCTCCTCTTTGCTCATGGAGAAGGCCAGCAGGTGAATGAATCCATGTGTTGTGGATCTTTTGTTGTGCTGCGTGTGTTGGATGGTGTCTTGCTGTGGGTGTTGTGGCACCTGTTGCCATGTGAGAGCCAAGGTGGGCTCATCAGATGGAGTAGGAGTGGGTCCTCCTGGACATCCTGGGGTTGAGCAGAGCTTCAGGACCTACCCCAGTCCTCCATCACTTTGGGATATACAGGCTCTCTGGGTTGCTGGACAGGAGAGCATTGGCCAAGCTCATTCCCAATCCCTAAGCAGAGCAGGTTGGTCTCCAGTCCTTGGCCACCTTCAGCAGGCGTGTTGGCCAGGCAGCAGGCCCCAAAAAAACTGAAAAAAGGAACATGCTTGATTCCTGCTCTTCCCTGCTTCTTTCCACATCCACTGAGACAGGAAAACCTCCATGTCCTCTCTGAAACCAGCTTCTCCAGCCCAGTTAACCTTCTTGAGCCCTCCCAGTATCACCACCTTGAGGGTAGACCACTGTTGTTAAGACTTTGGTGGTTTGGGTCTCTAAAATCAGGCACTTGGAATGAGCGTGTAACATCTCCCAGAGGAGACTAATATTGTGAATGATATTTTGGTGTGGATTATTATTTTGATATGAAGAAGGAAGCACCAACACATCCTTCTCTTCCTTTAGTGACGTGTTGGTGCCACCTGAAGGAGCCTAGGTCGGTAAAAGAACCTGTGCTCCACACAGGGCTTTTGATGCCTTTCCCAATGTGCCCCTCTTTTCCCCCCCTTGCAGTGCAAGAAGAAGCACACACTGGTTTGCCCGGACTTTGCCAAGAAAGGCATCTGCCCCCGGGGAGCCCACTGCAAGCTGCTGCACCCCCAGAAGAAGCGCCACCCTAGAGAGACACAAGATGGGGACCGCAGCGACCCCCCCTCCAAGTGGAAACGGGTCTTGGAGACGACGGGCAGGTAGGAAAGAGAAGAAACTCTCTTTGCTGTTCTTAATCGGTTTTCTTCCCAGCCTGCCCCAGATGTTTCCTCTTCTGGGAGGACCTTCCTCCTAGGAGATAGAGGACCCCTGATGGAGTCTCCACCACCAAAAGTAAGTGCAGTTTATCCATAGCTCTGTCAGAAATTTCTTCCACTCTCTTCCTCAAATCCATAGCAGACAGTAGAATTGATGCTTGGTGTGGAGGGGATTGCCATCAGGGCTGCACTTACTGCCTCAAGAATCATAGAATCATAGAAACATTTTGGTTGGAAGAAACCTTCAAATCCAACTGTTCCCCCAGCAATGCCAGGTCACCACTAAACCATGTCTCTCAGCACCACATTTCCACAGCTTTGAAACTCTTCCAGGGATGGGGACTCCACCACTGCCCTGAGCAGCCTAGGACTTGATAACCCTTTTGGGGAATAAATTGTTCCTCAGGTCCAACCTAAACCTCCTCTGATGCAACGTCAGGCCATTTCCTCTTGACCTGTTGCTTGTTCTTTGGGAAAAGAGACTGATCCCACCTGGCTCCAACCTCCTGTCAGGGAGTTATTGGCAGCAAGGTCTCCCCTGAGCCTCCTTTTCTTCAGGCTCAACAACTCCAAGTCCCTCAGCTGCTCTTCGCAGGACTTGTGCTCTAGACCCTTTCTCGGTTTCATTGCCCTTCTTTAGACATGAAAGAAGCAGAGGTGGAGATGGGCATGGAGATAAGAATAGGCTTTGTAAACCCCTTTGATGCTGGTCTGAGTCCTTGGTTAATCCTTGAAAGATCTCTGAGCTCTCTGTGATGCTTTTGGGTGCTGGGCTGGAGTTCTCAGCTTGATGATAGACACATTGGTCCTTGTCCTCACAGGGAGAGAGATTGTCCTGAGCTTGGCACATCCTTACCTTCCTTTACCCTCACTGCTGGGCCCTGCCTCCAGAATGACTTAATCCCAATGTTGTTAAAATTAAATCTAAAAATCCAAAATCTAAAAAGCCTGGTTAATGGGAGGAGAAAATACCTTCTTGGCTGCTTGTCTCCTCCACTGCTCTTTGAAGCAGGACATGGGGGTGAAGGTGGGATGGAAATGGAAGGACCTGGGTGCTGTGCCAGTCTGGTCCATGCTGTTCCCTGGTCCTGGGCTTCATCCTGGCCCTGCCTTGTAAGGTATCAGAGGGGGACAAGTGCTCAACAGTCTCTCCGAACTTATCCTGAGTGACAGAAGAGCCTTGGAATGATACCCAGCTCATGTCCCCGGTGTGAATGAGGTGTAAAATAGCTCCTTGCTCTTTTTAGGTAAGGAGACATGAGCACAAGTCTGGGTGAAGTGGAGACACCCCCACTCCCATCCCAGAGACAGCTCCTGGCATCCTCCACTGGGACTGGAGCACACCCGAGCTTGGAAGCTGCTCGGGAGGTGGTTTGTTTATTTTTTCCTTTATTGGTGCCATCATCAGAGGAGCACTTCAGCAAGGAGCTGAAGTGTCACCATTAGCTGGGCACAGAGGAGGGCGGTGGGTTTGGGGCTGAGCCAAGCCCAGCGGGGCATCTCCGAGACATCCCTGCTCCCCTGTCCTCCGCTCACTTAGCTCAGCCAGCACCTGAACGGGAGCCCAGCACCTCTGGGAGCATCCAAGAGCTGGAACCCTTGAAGGGAAACTCAGTGCAGGGAAGCCAGCTAGGGAGTGAGAAACTGGCTGATTTTGAGCTGGCTCCTGGGAAATCAGAGCTACAGAGCAGCCTGGGGTGGACCTTGATGACATGGTTCATCCCAGCTTCTTCCATTGCACGTGATGTTGCGGAAAGGGATTGTTTTATTTTTCTTTATTTTACCTCCTGCAGGAATGATGCAGCTCATCTCCACAGCAATGGGGAAATTCCTGGACCCTCTGGCCTGGAGCAAGAGGTGAAGTTTTGGAAAGAGGCGAACACCCCACCAACCAGCTGGCTGCAAAAGCTTCCATCCTTCATCTCCCTCCAGTCCCCAGTATCCCCCAGTGACCAGGGCTGCAAAGTGGAGGACGAGGACGAGCCCAAGGATGAGCAGGGTAGGAAACGCTCACATTGCTTTTGGTGCTCCAATTCACTGAGTGGGAGAATTATTCCCCTGCTGCTCTCCATGGGTTTGGGTGAGATCAGTGTTCCTCATGAGTCACTAGGATGCCAACCTAAACTGGAATGTCAATTAGGACTCATGCAGGGGCACGAACCCCTGCCTCTGCTCCTGAAACCACATGCTGGGATTTTGTCCCCATATTTTATTGTCAGCTTCTTCTTCCTTATCTTATAAATAATCTGATGATGAATCCAGTCTCATTCCTGTGATGGAACCGCAGCAATTCCCAGTAGAAGGGTGTCTCAGAGAGATGCAGTGATGCTCTGCCTTATTACTGGACCCACAGAAGAACCTTTGGACCATCCCTCACCTGTGTTTCCTGGCACAAAATACCTTTGAAGTTTTGAAATAAAACCATCCCTGGTAGGAGGTGGAATGGGGTGTCTGCAGGTTGCGAGTTCGAAGGAATAACCATGTGAGTCTGAGATGATCTGCAATGTTCTTTTATTAAAGGTGGGGGAAGAGGCTTTGGAAATTGGTAACATTTTTGGAAAATGCAAATTTAGGATGAGCAAAACTTCATATGAACTCCCAACATGTGAGCAGACAGCTTCTGCCTAGATGTCTTTTATTTTTGGAAGAGTTGGGGGAAATGTTTCAACTGTTTGAAATGTAACTGACTGGGGAAAAAAAAAAAACCTGGAGAAAATTGTTGAAGCAATGAGAAGAAACATCTCTGTGTCTCTGCAAAGCAGCTCATGGAGGAGCTTAGCTACGTTTCTGCTTCTCCAGTGTTTTCCTTGGTTCTTCCTCTCCTAATTCAGTTCCTACTCTGGAAAATCACCATCAGCAATGTGGGAAGAGACAGGACTTCAGGGCACTCCAAGGATGCATCCAGAGCAGCAGAGGTGATGGAGATGGCAAAGTGGAGATTATGCCTGATACTTCCCAGTACTGAGTAGGAGATTTTTGGCTATATGATGCTTCATGTTTTCCTTTTCATCTTTGCTGGAGATGCGTCTCCTGAGGACCATCCCAGAAAGGGTGTGGCTCAGAAATTAAGATATTTTTCAGCAGCAGTGATGAAACCTCCACCCAAGATGTGGCTTACTGTGAACCGAAGGGCTGGAGCATCCCTCACTGTCTTTGATCCCATGGAACTTCTGACTGAGAGTGCGGCCACAGAGGGATCCCACTGGGAAAAGGGAGGAATTCAGCACCAAAAGCTAGGCTGGGACTTTTGCAGAGTCATCTGTAAGCGGGTACCAAAGATCTGCAAGTCTTCACCATGAAGTACTTCGAGCCGGGGAGGGCTGAGATGCCTTAATGCTGTTGGAAAGAAAATTCCCAGGATTAGCAACATATTCCTGAAGTCACAGGCAAGCATGTGTGCTGTTGAACTTCAGTGCAATGGAGACAGCTAAGGGACCATTCTGGCTGGGAAAGCTCCTTTCCGCAACACGGGGTGAAGCTCTTGGCTTCCCTTTCCATGGATTTCTTTCCCCCACCTACCACCCTCCTTCTCTCTCCTTGGCCCTGGTTCAAATTCCTTTTGATCTCAGTAGTGGGGCCGGGGAAATGGTCCCAAAGCAGTGGCTTAGTCTTTTTTTTTTCTTGTCTCCGCGATGAAGACAGAGCAATTTAATCCATGGACAAGAAAGCTGCTGGAACACCCTGGATTGCGCTTGGCAGCCTGGAGTAACTCAGTGGAGAGGGCAGAGGCATCATTCTGGCAATGAGGTCATCTTTTTCATCTTAACTCCAGTTTACATGTTCAGGGAAGGATGATTTCCAGGCGTATTGGGTGGGAGGTCGAGGAGAAGGAACTGATTGAATCCAAGGATGTGGGGAGGAAGGCTACAGGGAGGTAGTGGATATCGGATTGGAACACACACCCCTCCATCCTCCTGCACCTTTGCCTGGGGAGCATATGGCATCAGGAAAGCAGATGCTGGAAGACCCATAGGAAAAGGCAAAATGGGTCAGAAATTGCAGAAGGCTGTAAAATCATCTGATGACAAAGCAGTTTTTCCTTCCAAAGGGACATGACGATTGCGTGCGGTGAGTCCGGGCACAAAGATGCTGGTTGGTGTCCAGTGCTGTGGTGCGCTAGGTAATTAAAGTCTCATCTCAACACCAACAAAGGGTCTTGGGGACACAGTGGCAACCAGGGACCTCTATAACCTAATGGGAGAGAAGGATCTGTGGCCACTAAAGAGCCATCATCTTGAGAGGGTGCAGGATGAGGCCATTGATGCTGCTTAAGGACCAAAGGTTTCATGAGGACCAAATGCTTCATGGTGGCCAAATCACCAGGCCTGTGCTTATGAGATTGAGGTGCTGCTTTGAGGTGAGCGGGAGTGGTTGGGATGAGTCCTTGCACAGCTCTAGGTAGTAGCTGGGATCTGTGATGGGATTTGGGGGTCAGTGATGGGGCTTGAGGATGTGTGATGGGGTTTGGAGATCTTCAGTGGTACCTGGGGGTCTGCAATCGGGTTTGGGGATCTGTGATGGGGCTTCAGGGTCTGTGATGGAGTTTAGGGGTCTGCACCTTCCCTGCTGCAGCTTTTGTATCAAGGATAATGTTGGGTTTCTGCTTGTGAAGCCTGAAGGTGACACACAAATTGGTGGGGTAGTAAATGAGGAGGACAGGTTATTATTACGCAGTGAGCTGAATTGCTTGGTTAAACGGTCACAATTTGAGAAAAATACCCTTTTAATACTGGTAAATGCAGGAGGAACAGAGAAAAACACCAGCTTCATGTGCGGGAGGGATGGAGTGGGGGTTTGGAGATGACCTTTAAGGAAACAGCATGGGCAACAGCATCAGCTTGTAGGGTCTCAGTGGGGTTCTGCAGCCTCTGGCCTTGGGAATAAAGGAGACTGGAAAAGGGATGATGTGGTCTGCGTGTGTGGAGCAGAACCTGCTGCTTGTCTTCTTGTGGGGAGGGTCTCTGTTCTTCAAGAGGAGCTTTGTAATTTGGGGTCAGAAGAGTAATTTGGGGTCGGAGGAGTAATTTGAGGGTGCTGGTGCTTTCCGATCACCCTCTGAAAAGCCCATAGGGAGAGAAAACCTCTTCCAGCCAAGCATCCTGGCCAGGAAGGGTGGGTTTGGTGACATCTCATCCTTCACCTCCTCGCATTTTCCATCCAGGAGGGCAGAGCTGGAGGGAACACAGGCTCTCTTACCCCTCCGACACCCGTTTCCAGGTAATGGGCTTTTCCATATTTCACCTTCCAGTTAAATAGCCTGCGCTGGAGCCTAACTGGCCTCCCCGCACTAATTGTAAGCAAGCGCACCAACGCAAACCCTTCCAATCGAGTGCTAATTTAATTAGAAAGCACCCATTTTAGTTAATTTGTTCGAGAAGATCACTGAAAACTCCTGGAGAGAACAGATGTTCCCCTCTCCCCCGATGAACATTCAGGGGTTTGTAAATGGCTCCGCTCAGCCTTGTTTAGGAGAGAAAAGAGGATTTTATAGCTGCAAACGACCCTTTCTGTAAACATTTTACAGCTCTCTGCACGTTTGAGTGACGATAAACCCCGAGCAGCTCGGCGGGCTGCAAATTTGCGACCATACGGCTATCATTTTATTGTCATATTTCACGGTCGTAACGTTAATGGAAGATGCTCGCTACAGTCTTTTTTTTTAACGGCTCCGCTGAGCACGCTCAAAAGCGCTTTGGCTTGGGAGGAGTTCGAGGAGGTGCGGAGCTCCTGGGGTTGTTTGCAGCTTTCACTTCTGGAGGAATAACTTTGGAAATGGAAATCAACCCCCTCCACTGCCCACTTTGCTGATGAGTTGGACCTGCTCTTGAGAACCACGGGGCACGGGCTGTGGTGATCCTAGAATCATATAATGATAAGGGTTGGAAAAGGACCTCTGGAGATCATCAAGTCCAACTACCTTGCCAGAGCACAATCACCTAGGGTAGGCCACCACTGATGATGGGCAATCTCTTGGTGCCAGGTCCTGGTCCAACCACCCTCAGCTTCTGAAATTTAGGAGGAAGATGGTGCTGCCAGCCCTTGGAATGGGTGCGGCTGCTCCCGTGGGGTCTCCATAACCTGTAGCATCTCCTTTGACGCACCTTCTGGTACCAGCTCTTCGATCCAACACTTATTTCAGCAGCCAGGTGAGGGAACTGACCCTTTTGATTGGTGTGAACTGGTGATAGGCTCCCTGGAGCCTTCAAGAGAGCATCTGCATGGAGATGGAGGGCGCAAAGGGAGTTGTTCTGGGATATGCTGACAGCTTTGACCCCAGCAGGACTTCATGGAGTTTGCTCTTCTTGGTAAAGTCATGGAGAAATTTTTTTGTGGATAAAATACAGGGAACTGGTTTCTTTGTATGGTCACAAACATCTCATACATTCATTCTGTGCTCCAACCTTGACAAGCTTGCTGGCCCCCACTGAACTCGCTCCAGTATATCCATATTCTTCTGTCCGGGGGAGCCCTCAGAGCTCCAGGTGTGGTCTCACAAGTGTTGGATATTTTCACTGCACTACCAAATTAGGTCGATCCTGAAAAGTGCTGCTAATGAAGCATTTAGTGCAGACCTCTGTGCTGAACTTGGACTTCTTCACAATAAATCTGAAGCCTTTTTTTACCCAGAAGAACATTTTTTCATATAGTTTTCTTTTATTGATCTGTTCCATTGTGTGCTTGTGCACTCCCATAAAGAGTCTGGCTCCATCTTCAACCACTGAAGACAGAGATTGTTTGAGAACAGTTGAAGACAGCAGCTCCCCATTAATCTTCTCCCCTCATTCTGGCTCTTCCATGCAAGAGCACCTTCAAGAGGTGTCAGAGCCATCTTGGGCTGCTCTGAGGATCTTTAGTCTTGGCTAGTGGGAAGAAGAAGTCTTGGTCTTCCTGGTGGGGTTTGTTTCCTCTTTTTGGAAAAGACCTTGGCTGTGATGAAGTCATGGGTCAGTGGCTGCACTTGCAGCTGATCCACCTCCATGGACTTTTCTTCAGGTGGGGCTACCTCCATGACCTCTGGATCTCCCACAACTTGGCTGAGAAAAACTGTCTGTCTTACACAGTCTTAAGTCTTTCTTCTCCTTCTCTTTATATTCCTCCTCTGGGTTTCCTCCATTGTCTTGTCATTGCCAGCACCTCCTTTCTGAGCAGGGTTCTGGTGGGTCTCCCCCACTGATGGTGAGGGTGTGAGGACCAACTCTTGTCAGGACTCTCTTGGAGAGTTGGTCACTTGAAAGGACCTGTCTTCCCCAGAGTCTGGCCTCGGTGCTGGAGAAGCTCTTTTCTATCCCTCCCAACTATTGAGGAACCTGCTTGAAGGTCTTGGTGCATCACCAGAAGGGTGGCAATAACTCCTTGACCCTGCTGTATCCTTGCCTCCAGGGTGCCCACAGCAATAAGAAACTCATCAATCTGTGGAACCGTACCAGTGGACTGTCTAATAAGGGCTGTGGGACAGTGGACAGTAAGGTGGCTAGTGACATCTTGGGGCTCCTGTGATATGTCCTTGGCTTGATCACCCACCAGGTTGGGAAGAGTGAGGGGGCTGATTGGATAAGGGTTGCTTTGCCTTGAGTTATTCTCATGTGCCTTTTTACTTGTTGAGAGTCAGCTGGCTCAAGTCCCCTCATGGGTCCCTGGGGTAGATCAAAATGACAGGAGATGGTTGCAGAACATCTGAGATGAGCAGGGTCCAGACAGGGAGCAGAAAATCTCCATCTTCCTTCCTGAAGGTGACCTATGAACTCGTGGAGACCCATGCTTTCATGGTTCCTCAACCAAGAGGCCTCCAGGGCAGCAGGGACCTCAGTGGTTCCTTCTCAGCTTTTCTCCTGTCACTTGACAGTTATTTCTTGTCATGGAGAGGGTGCTTCATGCACCTGGCAGGTGGTGATGGGATGCTCCCATGGACACCCTGGTCTTGCTTTCACTGCAGGTGGAGGCTTCCCTCGCCAGTCCCGGCTGACACATGCTCCATTGGGCACGTGGGGAGACTTTAATTAAGAGAGCTTCCAAACCCTTTCATAACTAAATTAACCAACCTCTAATAGAATTGCTTTTTCCAAAGCAAAAAAAGCCTATTGAGCTGCAGGTAGCAACAAGTGGCACCTATCCCTCGAGCAGGACAATGTGTATCAGTCTAGTTGGTTTTCTGTTGATGAGCTGGATCTGCTTGGGTCATTAGCAATTGCATCTTCTCCTGTGTCAGCAGGACCTTACAAGTTTGATGGGGGTCTTGGAGTGGAGGAGGTTAAAGTTTACTTTCATACACCCTGAATACTGGTTGCAGACATCTTCTTGGTCATGTGTGCTTCCTTCCCAAATGGACCTGGTACTTAAGCTGGTGGACCTCACCATGAGAACTACCTGGTGGACCTTGTCCATTCCTCTGCAGCAATGCCTTGTATCTGGCAGCCCTTCCCTCCATCCCTCTATCCTTCCATCTCTATCCCTTACTAAAGCCCTGATCTTGCTGCAGGACACCATGAGGCTTTGGGCATCATCATGCTTTGTGGTACTGCAGATAATATGGGTGGTGTTGAAGGCTGAAGTTGGATCTCGTCTTGGTGGCTCTGGGAAGGTCAGAAGGTCAGAATCTTCACTGCTGTTTAATTTCCTTATTGCAAAGTGGACAATTTAGTTGAAATTTCGAGTAAACTTAGTGAGTGCTGGAACTTCTGACTGAACTCTCACTGAATCAGACCCATTGTTTCTTACCCACAAAAGGCTGTCAAGAATGTTCTTTGATTTACTCTCTGAGGCCTGGACTGATCCACCTGCATGTTTCCGTTCCTCTTCCCCCATTGATTTGCAGGTGACATTCAGACCTGCCAAGTCTTGCTGCTTTACCAGGACTCAAATCTATGTATTCCATATTAATTTTTTACCTGTTTTTTTTTAAGGTCCCATCCAGCTGTGGCAGAGGGTCTGGAGAACAGGGGTTTTGGATGGGGTCAGGATTTCTGAAGACCCATCTTGTTCTGCTCACTGCCACTTGGCAGCCCTGTTGTTCCCCCCACCTGAAGGTATTTAATGACCAAAAAACTGGAGATGGAAGAATGCTCTGAGATGGTGAAACCCTAGTCTCTTCAGCCGGTTTGCAGATGACACCACGCTGAGTGGTGCAGTTGGCATGACTGAGGGATGGGGTCCATCCGGAGGGAATTGGAAAAGCTTCAGAGGTGGGCCTGTGTGAATATCATGAGGTTCAGCAAGGCCACATGCAAAGTCCTGCACCTGGGTTGGGGAAGCCCCCAGCATCAGCACAGGCTGGGGGCGAAGGGATGGAGAGAGCCCTGCAGAAAAGGACTTGGGGGCGCTGGGGTTGAGAAGCTGGAGCTGAGCTGGCACCATGCACTCACAGCCCAGCAGCCAGTGGCACCCTGGGCTGCATCCCCAGCAG
>JANHGN010023026.1:11154-38077 GCA_024605025.1 Megaceryle maxima | reverse complement strand
GAGGTGTTCAAAACAAGGGTACATATGGCACTTTGGGACATGGTCTAGTGGTCATGAAGGTGTTAGGTAGAAGGTTGGACTTGATCTGAGAGCTCTTTTCCAACCTTAACATTTCCATTATTCTAAATTTATATTAACAATTACCAGAATTACTGGTAAATAAGTAACTTCTTCCTTTTAAAGAGTCATCAGCTACATTCTAACAGTCATTTGTAAGGGATGGCTTAAACACAACTGAAAATGATAGAATCACAGAATGGTAGGGATTAGAAGAGACCTCTGGATGGACATCATTTGAGTCAAACCCCCCTCCCATAGCATGTCACTATCAGACTGGAGAGAGAGAGACTTAGCAGCTTGAGCAGAGAGAAGGGGGTCTCAAAGGAAAGTTCTGGATAGTTCACCAACAGTAGGACACCAATGAAAGTTTGAACAGCTTTCTGAATGCCTTCCCAGTAGTTGAATGCAAAAAAAACCAACCAAACAAACCAAACAAAACAAAAACCAGCTCACCTCTATCAGAATGTGATCTGGTCACAAAGAGACATGCTACCTTTCTAGCTTCATACAGAGAAACACAAAATCCCTGCACCTCCTAGCTGTAGAAAAAAAAAGGTAGCCCAGGTGATTTTCTGAGGAACCTGAATCTGCAGAGATAAAAAGGAAGAAGCCCTTCTAGTATCAAAGGTATTAATAAAGTAGGCTTATTTACAGACACTCAAGGCTGAGTAATATGGAAAGATTAATCTTTTGACTAAAGCAGAACTCAAGCACAATCTAGGGAAAAAAAAATAATAGGGTAACTCTAGAAAAAGACCTTATTTCAGGAAAAAAAGCTATGTTGGGCCAGTGAGGTAGGCTTTAGTCATCCCTGTGTACCTGAAGAACATAGTAATAAGAAAAGTCCATTTCCAATGAACTTATAGAAAGTTCTATAAAACTCCTGAAGCATCAAGATTAGATTCCATTGAAGAATTAGCTCTTGAATGAAGATAGATGTTCAAATCCATCCATGAACTGTAGAGCATAAAAGCACTAATCAAGACAGATGTAACAAGTGGATGAACTTGAATTACGAGACAAGCCAGCACCTTTCAGCTTCTAGCAGGCATCTTGTGACAGACAGAATCTGAAGAACAAGCACAACTACAGTGAAAATCTAACCAGTTTAGCAGTCTACATCTGATTTCACAGACACTTTTCTAAAACTAGTATATACCAGAGGAAGAACATGAAAGATGTATTGCAGAGAATCATGTACCCTCTCAAGCAGCTCCAAAAGGGATCCTCAACTCCATCCCTAAATTTTTGAGGAAGACCTCTGACTGTTGAAACTGAGAGAAACGAGACTGTTAGAATGACCCCAATTGTGGAAAAAGTCTCCTAGGACACAAGAAACAATTTCCTACTTGTTACCCAAGCTGCAGTCCTGCTGGTTTCAGTCACTAAGGGACAGGAAGAGATACACAAATCCATCAAACTACCAAACAATCCTCCCCCCAAACTTGGTGACACTGTATCCACAATTTAACACTTCCTGACAAAGCAGGTGACAATTAGGTGCTGCATTACTTATTTACATAGTGGCAAGTTGTTAGTAATCACTTGTATATGAGATTTCCAAAAGAATGGTCTAAGAACAACATATATACTTGGTGGGTCACTACAAAATGCAGGTGCAGAAGAGATGAGACTAGTGATTACTGCCACTAAGCCACCTAGATAAGAGGTCAACAATCACTGCAAGAAGCTTTGTCAGGGGAGGATTAAGAGACATGTTACAGAGGAGAAGTTCTGAAACTTCTCTAGTATATAGTATATATAATATACTATATAGTAGTTCACAGAAACTATTATTACTGGTCAAATGATTAGCATCTATACAAACAAAAGTAAGCCAAAGTTGAAAATCCAAAAATCAAGTATATCACAGTGCTGTTTCTGCTACCAGATGACTCTCTTGTACAACAAGCTGTTAAAGTCAACACACACACAATACAGAGTCCCAGAGGTGCAAGCATATCTACGGAAAAGATGTCTTCTGCAGTTTAAGACAACAGACAACATGCATGAACAAAAAAGCAGCCAGCACTTAGCTCAGAAACAATGCCCCATGACACAGCTACAGACTGCATTCTGCAAACATATACAGACTGATTTTAGTCCAAGCAAGACAAACCTTGTGGTGCAGACTGTCAAACTAACAGTCCTGTATCTAGAGCTGACATGGCATAAATGAAAAATGACCACCCCTAATGCTCTCTCAGAAAGAAGACCTAAAGTTGCTGGTAAGGGAATAGTAAACTGCAGTCAGTGGCACACTATAGGAGAAGGAAAAAGAGACTCACTATTTTTTCCTCTATGGTGGGATTAGATGGTTTCAAGACCAAAAATAGTGTCCAGACTGACAAACAGCCAGGTGGCAAATAAAGCAACCTAAATATGTTCAGTCTTTATTTTCCAGATGACACAATTTACCAGCTGCAATACACCAGAACTGCATATGAACAACTTCATCATACAGAGCCAAAAGCTCAGGGCTGCCTACTCAGAATTTACATTATGCTACTTTTCTACTCCTATTTAAAATACATACCATATTAGGGACATCGTAAGCAACTCCCTTGCCAAAAACTGGTGTAGTTAACCGAGAGTATACATCCTCTGCATTCAGATCTTCATTTTTACTATTGAAGAGTAGAGCAGCAGCATCACTACCCAGTAAATACGTGAATGTCTTGCCAACCATAGTGAAACTGAACACAGGTCCATACTAAGAGAGAAAAAAAGAACTCAAATCACTTATTTTAAATAAGAACACAAATTATTATAACCCTATGTCTTTATATACAGGCTTCCATAAATCACTTGCTCTCCTATGAAATCTCTAGAGATTTAATAACAGTATAAACATTTTAAATCACAATTCAGTTCTGTTCTCATATGCTTACAAGCGATATCTAAAGTTTTAACAAACACACATAACCTTGCACATTTTAAAACCAAATAGTTTAAAAAAAATAAATAAAAGATCAGTTATACTACAAAACTAGCAGGGATAATACAGTACATACAGCTTCCAATAATCTACGAACAATGTCTCAAAAAATTCTGGATTTAGAGTCATGCATAGGCAATTAAGAGCAAATAAGATTTTAGAGGTCATGTCCAGCAGATCTTCACACACTACACTGGCTTTCTCTAACCTAACCAAGCTAAGATTTAAGCTTATGTTTTGGAGAACATGAAACAGATCATTAAATCTCATTCATTGAAATTAAGGCTCTACTGCCTTCATTCATTTATTTTGGGCTGTTACAGTATGAAACCTACTGAGGTTTATATGCCTTTCAGCATTGGGGAGGGCCTTAAAATTCATCGAATCGCCTACACAGGTGGTCAGCTACACTCCAGCCCAGTCACAGATTAGTCAATTAAGGGAAGAAATAACATCAAGAAAACGGCTTTTTAATCAACTTGCTACTCAGCTATAGGCATTACTCAAATACACAGACATATTTTTTTAAACCTGAAGCACGAGAGAGAACTCAGAAAACACTATTTCTCTAACAACAATGTATAAAAAGAGATCTGAAGAGACCTGAGCCCACTCTGCATATCCCATTCCATACTCAAGGTGGTAAATGAGGATGAAGTCATTTTAAACAGGCTCCAGACAGACAACTTCACAGATATACAAAAGTATTTTAGCATGCGCTCAGCCAGTCATGTGGGAAAACATACCTTGTCATAAGCATTTTCCAAAAACTCAATGGGACTTTTTCCAAATGCAATTGCATGTCCAAGGAAAGGGATGCTTGATGAAATATAAGGTGGGTATTTCTGAGGAAAAGTAAATATGGTATTTTCTTGAGAGAGGAATAAAATTATGTCCATTTACATAAATACTAAATACAGGGGAGGCTTTATATGCATTTAAACTCTTGCACAAGGCCATCATAGAGCAAGCCACATTTAGAAACAGCACACGTTAAAACATAATGAACACGACTAAGATTCCTGCTAACCTGCCCCTGAAAGCAAAGCAAAAAGATCTGCGATTGGGAAGAAAGCTGTCGGGAACTAAACCGTGTTGACGATTTGTTAACCTGTCGCCCAGAAGCATCAACCTCCGTCTAGCAGCGAGTTTCACGCACCCGTCGTAACCTTCCTTTAAGCTACACGGATGAAATGGTGCCGGGACTGCACCCCAAGGGCCTCTGCCGCGCGTGGACCAGCGGGGGAAAGGACAGGCCAGGGACTGTCCCCGGGCGGGGCCGCTCCCGCACGCTTGGAATTCACCGCCCGCTTCGCTGCTCTCCCCCCAAAAGCGTGTCCAGAGGTGAGCGCGCTGCTGCTTGTCCATCCGCCCGTCCGTCCGCCCTCTGAAGGGAGGCCGCGCAGTTCCCCCAGCCCTAGACCTCTCCCCCTCCCCTGCGCTCGCCCCGCGGTCACCAGTCCCATGTGGGAGGGCGGCGGAGGCCGCCGGGTCCCCTGCCCCGGCCCATCGCCTCTCCCTGGCCCGGCCGCGAGCGGCCAGAGACACCGCGCCCCCCACAGCACCTACCCTCTGGTCGGACCCGACGTGGCGCCGGTAACCCAGCTGGAGCAGGTAGCCGAGGCTCAGCGCGAAGGCGGAGGCGGCCAGCACCAGGGAGAGTGGGTTACCAACCGCCACCTGCTCCAGCAGGGACCCGCCGACCTCCATCAGGTTCAGCATCACCGCAGCACCCGCCGATATCCGCCGGGCTGCGGGTACCTGGCGCCAGTGCCGCTCAGCGGGGCGAGCCGGGCCGGGCCGGCGGCCGCCACGCCCCCCGCACTGGGCTGATCTCTGCCCATGTGACGATTCGCGGCGCCTGAGCCAACCGGCGGCCGAGCTCCGCGGGGTGACGGCATCTGCCGGGCTGCGCGGGGCGCCATTGGGCGGGTTGGGGGCGGTGAGGCAGGGCTCCGCGCGTGAGGGCGGCGGGGGCTGCGGTGCCGCGCGGGGACGGCAGCGCCAGCGCCACGGGCCCCAGTGCGGGGATGCGGCTGTCCCGGCGCGGCCTCCGAGGGGGATCCCTCTGTCATGTCCCGTTCCTGAGGGGCAGCTCGCCTCAGGGGTACGCCCGAGACCGCCCCATTGCTCCAGGTCGCGAGGCTTCTGGGCGCGGCCTTGAACGGGCCGAGCACTGTTGCCGGCCTTGCTCAGCGTCCGGCGCGATCCCGGCACCGAGCGGCTCGGTGGCCTCTACCTCCTTCCTCTGAAGCACCTGCCGCTCGGCCGCGCGCTCCGGCGGCCTCTCGGAGCCACAGCCCCGAGTAAGCAGCGCGCTGGGGGAGAATCGCACTTGCCCTGGCCGTGCGCCTGTGGAACTCGCGTGGGGTCAATACACGTGAATGTGTATCTGCTGGTGCGGGGTCACGAGTGCGAGCCCCACGCGGAGTTCATAACCACCAGGCAGCACTACTGGCTTGGGGAGGAGTGGCTGGAAAGCTGCCCGATGAGAAAGGCAACAGGGGTGCTGGTGGACAACTGGCTGAACATGAGCCAGCAGTGTGTCCAGATGGCCAAGAAGGCCAACGGCATCCTGGCCTGGATCAGGAATGGTGTGTCCAGCAGGACTACAGCAGTGGTCATCCCCCTGTGCTTGTCACTGGTGAGTCCACACCTCGAATAATGGGTACAGTTTTGGGCCCCTCACTCAGAGGGACATTGAGGTGCTGGAGAGTGTCCAAAGAATGTCAGTGAAGCTGGTGAAGGGTCTAGAGCATAAGTCCTTCAAGGAGGAACTGAGGGACCTGTGATTGTTAGCCTAGAGAAAAGGAAGCTGAGGGGAGACCTTACAGCTCTCTACAGCTGCCTGAATGGAGGTTGTAGTGAGGTAGGTGGCTGGTCTCTTCTCCCATGTAACAAGCAATAGGAAAAGAGGAAGTGGCCTTAAGTTGCACCAGGAGAGGTTTAGGTAGGTTATTTGGAAAAATGTATTCACTGAAAGGGTTATAAAGCCCTGGAACAGGCTGTCCGTGGAAGTGGTAGAGTCACCATCCCTAGAGGTATTTAAATGGGTAGTTGTGCTGAGGTAGATGGTTTAGGATGGACTTGGCAGTGTTAAATTAACGGTTGGATTAAATGATCTTACAGGTCTTTCCCAAACTAAATGATTCTATGATTCTATGTGTCTGTCCCATGCATGGTTGCCCCACAGAAGTCCATACCCCCATGAGGGTAACATGCATGGGTATGGACTTGTATGGGGAGAAATGCACTTGGGAGTGAATTCACATGGAAAAATCACGTGGTTTGAACTTGCATGGAGGTGAATGTATGTGGTTGAGCGTGGGAGAATTGTGAGTGGGTATGTGCTCACCTGGGGATAAAATCATGTGGACAAAAATCTTGTGGTATAAACTCATCTGTGGAAAAGCACAAATGGGTATGAGCTTTTGTGGGGAGAAACTCATATAGGGTGCATGGGTGTAAAATGTGGAGAAATGTGTGTAGGGACCTGTGTGGGGATGATTTGCACTGGGAGCCTGCCTGGGATAGTTTACACCAGACAACTTGCCCAGGATAATCCACACTAAATAACTCACCCGGGATAACCCACACCAGGTAACTGACCCACACCAGACAACCTACCCTGGATAATTCACACCAGATAGGCCACACCCAGGTAACCCACCTGGGAGAACCCAGACCAGAATGACCCATGCCAGAAAGCCCATGTATGACGACCCGCCCATGATAAACCATGCAAGCTAACCCATCCTGGATAATCCACACCAGCAAATCCACTCAGGACAACCCACCTGTGGTAATCCACACCAGATTACAGGCAACAGGCTGTATTATACTGGTAAGGTTACTCAGGCAATGGAGCACACAGTCACAGGTTCTTTGCAGCAGAAAGATCAGTCTTTACAGACAGGACCTTGCCTGGATGGGGCCCCTATAACAGCTGTATGAAAAATAGTAAACATCAAGAGTGCGTGCTTGGTTAGAAGCCATGGCTGCTCACAGCAGTATACATTAAAAATAGAAAAGGTCTCTTTTTCTCAGTTGTGTGCTTCATCGCCCTCTGTATCTCCTGATGTACTTACACCCTTGAGTGGCATAGTTCAAACGTTTCCATTTTACTAATGGATTGAATGCCTAATACCCCTTGGGTCAAACTGCTGTAGATAACATAGGATATCAGGGGGTGGGAAGGGCCTTGGGGATCTTCAAGTCCAACCCCCCTGCCAGAGCAGGACCATATAATCTAGCACGGGTCACACAGGAACACACCCAGGTGGGTCTTGAAAACCTCCAGAGAAGGAGACTCCACAACCTCTCTGGGGAGCCCGTTCCAGTGCTCTGTGACTCTTACAGTAAAGTTCCTCCTCACGTTAAGGTGGAACCTCTTGTGCTCCATCTTACATCCATTTCCCCTTGTCCTGTCACAGGGCACGAGTGAGAAGAGGCTGTCCCTTTTGACACTCAGCCCTCATATATTAATAAACATTTATCAAATCTCCTCTCAGTCTTCTCCAGGCTAAAGAGCCCCGGGTGTCTCAGCCTTTCCTTGTAAGGCATGTGTTCCAGTCCCTTCAGCATCCTTGTAGCCCTCCATTGGACTCTCTCCAGCAGATCCCTGTCTCTCTTGAACTGGGGAGCCCAGAACTGGACACAGTACTCCAGGTGAGGTCTCACCAGTGCAGAGTAGAGGGGGAGCAGAACCTCCCTTGATCTGCTGGACACGCTCTTCTTAATGCACCCCAGGATACCATTGGCCTTCCTGGCCACAAAGGCACATTGCTGTTCCATGGAGAACTTGTTGCCTACCAGGACTTCTAAGTCCTCCACAGGGCTTCTCTCCAGCAAATCACCTCCCAGTCTGTACTGGTGTACTTTATTATTCTTCCCCAGATGCAGGACTCTGCACTTGTACTTGTTAAACCTCAGTAGGTTCTGCTCCGCCCAGTTCTCCAGTCTGTCCCAGTCTCGCTGGATGGCTGCGCAACCTTCAGGTGTATCTGCCAATCCTCACGGTTTTGTGTCATCAGCAAACTTGCTGAGAAGACACTGTCCCGTCATCAATGTCACTGATAAAGATGTTGAACAGGACCGGACCCAGCACCGATCCCTGGGAGACTCCACTAGTTACAGCTCTCCAGCTGGACTTGGCACCATTGACCGACACTCTTGGGACTCTATTGTCCAACCAGTTACTAATCCATTTTACTATCTGTGATGTAATAGATTTGGGTAGTTGTCTGGTATCAGTATTATTTGCAATTAAGGAGACCAAGCACTGCGTTCCCCCTGTGCTGTCTGGAATTTTCTTTAATGCATTGTGAGGTATGTCCCATTCCCTAAGGCAAACCAGCTCAGATAGCTCCTCTGGAATTTTAGTTAACTGGTAAGAAATAAACCCATTTATTTAGATACAAATCCTCTTCAGCAAAAAGTTCAAAAGGTAACTTTCCTGAAGGCAAAATAATATTCCATAAGTTAATTACAACAAAAATAAAAAGCTTCTGATCTTCCATTCTAGTAGAAGCTACGTTGGTATTTTCCAATAAAATTATGGATGCTGAGCACAGAAATTTGCAGGGAAGCTTTTCAGTCATGATAATAGGCAATAAAGAACATGCAGTAGAATAACACCTCTACAGCTGGAGCTTTTGGAGAAGTTCTTTTTGGTCATTGTTATCATTAATGAAGAATTTTATCCTCTCAGATCACTCTAATTTTCTGTTTTCCTCAGTCACAAGGAACTGAAATATGCATTTTTCTTCTTTTTGGTTCTATTCTTACTTCTGTATTTTCTAATTTTTATTTTCATCCTTGAAACTTCCGCTGTTCTCCAGTTATTGTGGAAACTAAAGCTACAGCTCTCTGAGAAATGAAGGTAAGATTACATACTTTTTGCTGCTGGGTCTGAAGAAAGCCAGCCATTGAAAAAGATCATAACCTCATTTAAAATTATATAAAGAAATATGAGCCTTTGCTTCTATTAAACTCTTTACTATTCTTTGGTAAATTCTGGATCAATTCCTCACGTATGCTGAGTTTTACTGGATGAGGGAGGTAGCAGAGAACCCTTGAGAATATTGAGATTTGAGTGGAACAAATGTTGAGTACCTTAAAATTTTTCATACTAGTTATGGTATCTAGTAAAGTTCTTAGCTTGTTGCCTGCAAGCTCTGAAATTTCAAGATGTTCCAATGCAAAAGGAAATTCAACAATGTTCTAGTGATAAAGAGTTCCTTAATATTTACAAGGTTTGGCAATTCTTTAGGGAAATATGGTAGATAACTGGTGGTGACCGACAATCAGTGCTGTCAGTTTGTTAAGTGAGGGTATTTCTGGTGGCAACAGTGTCAGTCTCATTCTGTCAAGTAACAGGGTTTCCAGATTAGTCAAACTACCTATATGTGAACACAATGTTTTTATTTCACTGTTGCATAAGAGCAAATATTTTAAATTTTGGTTTCCAAAAGCTAGCAGAGGCATGTTCCCTCATCCCTTAGCATTTAGTCCAAGTGTGGAATTCTCAGCTTTCTCTTCAGGTAACTTATCTGTTGCTCCATTTTCATCAGTTTCAGGATTCATTGCTGACAGTAGTATGTCTGGTCTGGCACCTCCACTGGATTTGGTGTAGTTCTCCACTGTCCTTTTCAGATGATGTTAGTGTGTGTTTTCTCACTTCTGTTCCAGAGGCACCTGGAGGGCCAGTGGCAGCATTTTTCTCAGCTGAGAATTCCCATTCATACCTTTCTTAGGTAAGTCACTTCTTGATCTTTTTTCAGTCGTTTTATGGTTTTTCTCATCACCAGCTGCTTTGGGAACTTCACATGACATTTTACTCAAACTTTTTGTAGTTAGGTTGGCTACTGTCAGGATTCTCTGATGAATGTAATGAGTCTTTCCTGGCATCATTAACTGGAATCTCACAAAACTTTTATTTAGATGCCATGGAAATTCATCTTCTTCCTTCTCCAGGCTTTGTTACTTTTTCTGGTTTGATAATTTATTCCTGTTGGTAACTTCTAAGGAATCAAACTTTATGTGTGAAGCCTATTTGGAATAATGTGTTTTAACATTAGTAGATTGAGTTAGCAGTTTTAAGAGATTCTGATAAAAATCTAGACTTCTTTCACATTTGTGAGCTCTCCTACTTCTCTGTTTACCCCAGAAAAGGGAATATTTTACTGCAGTGACCAGACAATAGATATAGATCACAAAACTTACATCAAAAATACATGATATATAGCCTGACATTTCATAGAATAGCCTGACCTGTCTCAGACACTGCTCAGCTTAGTGGACATTCCACAGTTCTCTAGATCTTGGTTTGCCTGTTCTTTCTACTTTAAACTTTATTTTACTATGTTAAACTTTTGTTCTCCTGATACTTAGTGATGTATCATCATAAGCAGTATTCTCCCAACATCACCTGAATGCCAGTTTACAAACCAGGGACATTAGCTGGTCCTTCCCTCCATAGGCAGATTGATACCAGCTGTGCTGGGTTTGTGTCTGGTGGAGTTTGGTAGCTGGCGAGGTGGCTACTGGCACTGCTCTGGTAGAAAGCTCGAGAAGCTCTCCCAGCTCCAAGTCAGACCTGCCTCTGGCCATGGCTAAGCCAATCAATGAGATAACGTATTTAAGACGGGAAACCCTGTTTGGGCAGGTTCCTTTGTTTTGGGAGCAGTTTTGTTTGAAGAGGTGCTGGACAAGAGAAAGACAACCATGGGGACACCGAGGATAGTGAGGAAGGAAGGGTGGAGGCACAGTGGAGCAGAGATTCCCCTTCAGTTGTGGTCTCACATGGTAGGCTGAGACCCTGCATCCCACGAAGATAAACAGTAGAGCAGAATCCTGCCTGCAGCCTGTGGGTGACCCCATGCTGGAACACGCGGAGCTCTTGAAGAAGGCTGTGACTGAGGAAGTTGGCACTGGAGTGGTCTGTTGCTGGGAGGATTGGAGCCTGTGAAAGAGGATTTTGCTCATATGGAGGAGGAGTTTTTCCCCTGAGGAGGAAGAAGTGGCAGAAACTATGGGGGACAGACAGGGACTGACTACAACCCCCATTCCCTGACCCCTGTGCAACTGGAAGGAACAAGGGACAGAACTAGGAGCAGACCTGAGTCCGGGACCGGGGGGGGAAGGATGTTTTAAGATCTAGCTGTATTTATCACTGTCCTACTCTGATTCAATTGGGAGACGAGTGGTGGTTTTATTGTTTAAACTGATTTTCTTTCCCCAAGTCGAGTCTATCTTTTGCCCATGACCATAACTGAGACCTTCCCCGTCCTTCGTCTCAACAGTTGAGTACTTTGTTATACTTTCTCTTGTCCCACCAGAGGGGTAGGAGTGAGTGAGCAGCTGCGTGGTGCTTTGTTGCCAGCTGGGTGGTCTTAAACCAAGACATCATCTTACTTTGTAATTCTTCATACATGAGCTCCTCAAATAGATCTACATTTTTTTCCTACTTCACTTTAATAGAAGTCTTCCTGTGGATGGGGTAAAGTCGTACAAAATTACTATAATATCCTTAATCCATATTAATAAAAAAATCCTCAAGGTCAAGCTAAAACTTTGCAAACCATATATGTAATTTCTGTTGACCACATACATACCAACATTTTTTTCAGGAAGAGGCTATCTCTGAAGCATATCTAGCTGTGAGGTAACAACAGGAGGGAACCCCCTCCCTTTCTAGGTTAACTTTGCCTGGTCACCAAAGCAGCATCCGGAGAACAGCAGGGCTGTGTGAGGGGTTTCCCCCAGGACTGATTCCTCCCTCTTGGACAAGCTGCCACCTTCCCTGTGCTGCAGAACCAGTCCCTGAACTCAGATTCTGACTGGGCCGAGGAGTAACAGGGGCTGGTACCTCATCTTGGCTGGGGACATGAGGGCGCAAAGCTGGAACGGGAGCTATGACAGTAAATTGCTGTTTTGCCTTACACTCCCTGGGTGGACTATTCTACTCTCAAATCAGGAAATTGTTCAGGTTGGAAAAGACCTTTAAAGTCATTATGTCCAACTGTCAACCCAGCACTGCCAAGTCCATCACTGTCTGGTGTGTCTCTACAGTGTTGGGTTTCTCTCTGTTCTGATCTTTCACTTCTCCACTTTTAGATGAATGGATTGTACTTGCCTGCCTTGTCACAGCAACACAGTGCAAACTCTTATGTACCCAGGTGCCAGATGCCTGCTTAGGACTTGTAACCAGGCTCTTGCTACTTAATGACTCCATTGACACAAAACATCTGCAAACTTCCCATTTGACATGACAAACAGTTTACAGTTTTCTTTATGAATTCCTGAGTGGTTTCCAAAGTGCACTACCTTAATTTGTAGTCACCCTCCTGATGATCCCCTCTGATGATCTTCCTATATACCTTGTAAAGATGAGCCTGTTACTGCTCTTTGGTAGTGATAACACCTGGTAAGACATTTAATGGCCCTTTCACGCTGACAGCAATAATAAAACCAAGAAACATGACTTGTTGCAAACAATTTATTAGATAGTAATAAATAAGAATTTAGCAGAAAGAACTATACAGAAATAAGGCATATTAATAGTATTGTTAAATATGCAACTGACACACATTTTAACATTTTTCCTCTAGTTTTCTAACAAAGTGCTACGTAGAGAAGTGTATTTCTGATACCAGTGCCAAGTGATAGCAAGGATGCACTATGGAGGACCTGACTGTTGCATTATTTACCTTAAATAAAATATAACAATCCATGGAGATTTACTGTTATGCCAGTGAAGATTAGATAGAAAAGTAGGGCTTGCTAAGAAGATTACAGAATACGTCTCCTGTTGGCTTTAACTGCTTACTACTATAATTTCTTAAACTGCACTTAGTAGTAGTAAGGCATGAGTAAAATTACTACACAACAGCACAGTTCCTAACATTCGTTTTAACTTTCATTTGAAAACTTAGAGGCAAGTGCTAATTTTTATTTTTTTTTAAAAACTTTTTTACAAAATATTGCACACTTTTAGCATGCAGTTTACACGGAAGAAATAGTCAAGTGCACTTAAAACCCTGAAATACAACCAGAAATATTAAAAGATTTGTGTTATAGATACTATCTTAACATAGAAGGATATGTTTCAGACTGCATATAGGGTTGCACCTTACACTTGGGACCCAACTTGTTGAGACCCAATCCCGACTCTGCAAAAAGCAGGCAGAATGCTTACAAACTGTATCTGACCTCCTTGCAATATAAATCTTCATTCCTGCATCCTGCACATCTTGAGCCTCAAGAAACTGAAGCAATCACTAGGAAAATTAGTTGAACAGAAATAACTCAGTACATCCTACATTAGTTTTTGTTACTGCATATGTGTTGCAATCCAGGGTAAGATTTATTAAACTTTCTGAAGTCCGCTGAGTAAGATTCCTTTGTAAATCTGTATCTCCTTCTCCTCCATATACATGTTTCATATTGCACAGCAAAAGTAGATATCCACTTTTTTTTTTAAACAAGCATGCTAAACATTTAATATGGCTTCTGAATGATTTAAAGTATTTCCCTTTTGACATCCTCATGCAATATTTTTGAATAAATATGAATACAAAGTATGAGAAAGGTGAGAGTAAAAATTAAGCCAGCTGTAACATTTGTCAGAAACTAAATAAAACCCAAGAGTTTATCAAAAGTAGTTGCTCAAAGGTCTGACTGGTCTTTTAAGCATACTTATGAACAGTATCTTAAAAATAAAGTGTGTCTACAAAACACTGTTAACATATACGACCTCCTTGATATTCCACCGAATGACATGAAAGGTAAATAGGTTAACTGAGACTTGCTTAATGGCACTGGTAGTCCCATAGTCCTCTGGGAACAAAAGCCTGACTTGGTTCATGCTTGTCCAACTTGGTAAACCATTTATATTTCATTAGCTTTATTGGTTAAGCTCAAGCCCTATAATAGCTTATATATGAAACACAAAAATATTTATAAAAATAATTGATATGTAGTATAGTTTTTTAGAAAAATAAACCATGCAGCTTCTGTACAAAGTTAAAAACACTGTACAAATTGACTTTTCTATTGTCTAAAATTCATGGACATGGAAGTCTCCTGTTAGGATGAGAAGCTGTTTTTTGCTTAGCCATCAGATGCTGTTTCATAACCACTATTCATTCCCATCATTCATTTCTTTCATTTGGCATTAATTGGCCATTTAATTTCATCAGAAGTTTTATGACGAGACCTGCCTACACAAAGATACACAATTAAATCCTATCAGCATTTCATAACTATGACAAAATAAAGTATACGACAAATTCAAGTAGATAACTTAGAAGTTGCATCATTTTAGAACTAAGAAAAATAAAACCTAGGTTTTTCTCTGCTATCAGAAAGTGGTTTCCAAAATATTCAATCACTTCCCCTATAACACCTTAATACAGAAGAATCAAAAGCAACTACTGCCAAGAGTATGCAAGATACTCAAAGCTGTAATTTTGCCATGACACATGTTAACATGGTGTAGTACCACTGATGCAGACTAGGGGTGAAACAAGCATTTTTGCATCAGACATCCACATCCACTATTAAAAGCTGCTGGCAGGAATTGCAGTGAAGTTGCTTTACAACACTGCCTTCACAGATCCCCAGTTTTATCCAATCTCAAACTCTGCTCGTTTTGATAGCAAAGTTACCAGCTCTAGCTCTGTGAATCTCATTGTATTTGGAATGATTGGAGTCTGAGGGATTGGGCATATGCAATCAGTTTCAATTGAAAAAAAAAAAAAAAAACCCAACAAGTTTACCCTAAGGATTACAGATGCATTTTATGTCTTGTGAACCCTAAAGGCTTCACGTGCTAGGAAAACAAGAGAACTTTCGTAAAAAGAAAGTTTTAAGATCATTTTTGTCAGGGCTTGGATTAGACTACTTTTATATTGTACAAGGGTGGTCAATCTCAGGAGAGAGAAGGAATGTATCTAGTTTAGGAGAAAATAATTTAACAAACAGGATGACAATTCTTACCTGTTTGGTATGCACGATAAAGCTCATTTTGTTTTCCAGACTGTGGATTTGGAAACACGTATCTCCATCTCCCAACTGCCACATAAAGCAACCGTACTTCAGGCTGAGGAGTAAAGCCTGCAATGAAATGTAGAAAAATGTCACTCAGAAATTATTCTCCACACTTGCAAATTGAACTTTCTCTCATTCACTTAGACAGGATTCTGATTTAGAACAAGCGTGTTCCACAGCCAAGTTGTAGGTTATAGAGGAAAGTGGAAAAATACAAGGCTTTCTATTAGTGACTTAAAAAGATCTTAAAATCTTGGAAATCTTCACATTAAATTTAGATAAACAGTCAGATGTGAAAGTACTAGCACAAAGATTTTAAGAGGATAGAATTAAGCTTTAACAGTTATCAGTGGCAGTTCACTTAAGCTGACCTTTGTTTCCATGTTGAGGAGGTGCAGCCCTTTTACATTTACTCCTACATACACCTTGATAACTTTATGGCTACTTGAACTTGCTTTGGTGAATATCTGTCCTGTGAAAAAAGCTGCTCCATAAGTAGGAATTTCCCAGCAATTCTGCAAGAACATGCGCTGAAGGTGATGCATCTCTTTACTTACACCTTCACTGGTGCTGAGGTTCTAGAAACAAAGGAACAATGGCAATCAATGAGTCTTCCCAACTAACTGTGCTTATCTGAAGAAAACACACTATTTCATGGAATTTCCCCTAAATGAATATTCCCAAAGTGATTTCCTAGTGACCCCTTTCCTACATTTAAATTAAATGCTACAGCCACAGAAAGGCTCAAATACCAAAAGAGACCAAGGTAGAAAGCGGGTACCTGCATGAGCCTCAGAAATCTGAACCACAGACACCTAAGCCCCACAGGGTCTCATCATTTCTCCTCTCAGAAGTATGTTGGACTCATCAGGCATAAACAGTTATGCACCCATCTGTCACTAAAGGCATCACAATCCTTAAAACTAAGGATTCTTCTTCCTGTAAGAGCTCCAGTCCAGTGAGGCATGGTTAGATGAGCAAGTACTCTTTTTGGTTTTTTTTTCTCCCCCCCTTTTTTTTTTTGATTGTTTTTTCTTTTCTTTAGTAGAGCCTTCACTCAGAATGAGACAGGCTTCCGTTTCTTCCTCTTCAGCAGCATGAAACAGTCACACCAAATAATCATTAGAGTGCTCCTGCCTCAAAATAGACCGATGTGAAGCATCCTAACAAGCAAAAACCTTGTCTGGGCTCCATATGACATGAGAAGGCACAGACACAAGACAGAGCACAAGTCCTCAACAGTTATGCCTGTGGGTGTGGTGGATGGGATCAACTTCTTTGGATCCACAGCCTGCATCCCAGCTTATCCGAATTCTACACAGCCATTTAAAAAATGTAAAATATATTTATATCTTTGGAATGAAAGATTGAAACTCCTTTCCCCTTCCCCCATACTCTGCACCCCAAAATAATGGCCTAAGGGCAGAAGTCAAGAAAGCTATGCTCATTCTTACATATTATATGAGGCAAGAAAGCATAGAGACTACTATGCTATGCCCTCTACTATAGCATAGTCTTAGAGAGACCACCATCATCCCCTCTGTCATCTATACTAGAAAGAACAGGAATGATCTGCTGGTTTTTGACAAAAAAGGTGTAGGCACCAAGAGAAAGTTCATGATTGAGTAGCCTCATCTCAAAAGAGAGGCAAGACTTGAAAGCATTCCCTGGGTGACTTCTGCTGTGTTTCCTGGCAGCTACCTTTAGTGATCTGTATCAGCCGGTATAGTTCTCCCTCTGACACACCTCACTTTTGCCACAATTTTAAAATGAATTTAACAAATTAATCTTCAGGTGCCTCTGACCCCATTTGGAATCCACAGCCCTCAGAGTTAGATGTCTTTTACAGAAGCAGCCCAAGTCCACAGTTCAAAATTTTTTTCAGTTAACACAGAAGAAATGAACATATGACAATTAAACTCATTTCTAAGTAACAGACCAACTGTAACTGTACAAGAAACACATGCATTCCAACAACCCATCCCCAAAATTCAGAACAGATAACATTCTCTCTTAATGAATAAAAATACTGGTATATAAACTGACAACCAAAGAGCCAAAAAATGTTGAAGACAGGATTTTTCTACTATTTGATTATTTATCTCACCTTGTATTCATGAAGTATCCTGTTTGTCCAATGAGGAGCTTTACTTTTTAGTTTAGTGATTGGGACTATAGATTTAAGATTTTCTTCACTAAGAGAAAAAAAAAAGCAGAAAAAAGTTTTCCTTCACTAAACAAAGTAAGGAGAAAGAACAGTGTCTGCCATTTGTATCTTCAAGTCACATAGTGAGCTCAACAGTCCACTTCTACTCTATCTTGCCTCATCAGGTGAGATATTTTCCTGAAATGTAAACTAAGACTTTGCAAGATACAGTGAAATTCTCAGTTAACAGAGATCCAGCTTTGCGTTATACACTTTGTGTCATGAATCATGGACATGGCAGGAGAGGAAATGCTATCAGAACACCTGACTCTTACTTGAGTACAGACAAGTTGGGTGAATTCCAGTTTGGAAGCCAAAATTATATATGAACAAGCCATTTACACTAGAATCACTGAACCATTCTGGTTGGAAGAGACCTTCAAGATCACCAAGTCAAAATATTGAAATATCACATACTTAGAAAAGATGATAGCTCATAGATACTCTTCCCTTCAATGCTATATTCAGCATCACTAAGAACTTGGCCCAATTAATTTTCATGTGAAAGTTATATATTACGATATGAAAGTGAAGCTATAGAAAGTGTTTTAAAAAAAAACAAATAAGCAAACAAACAAAACCACAAAACACAAAACAAAACAAACACACACCACCACCACCCCCCCCCCAAGAAAACCAAAACCAAACCCAACCCACTACATGGAATCCTTCACTAGTACAATTAAGATAGTCTCAAAAAGCTAGTGATACAACCTATTTACTAATTAAAAAAAACATATTTGTCAGTAACTCCACATATGATCCCCCAAGCAAAAACCCTGCACAGGACAATGCATCCATATCTTTAAGGTCAAGGATATTCTCATACAAACAGACTGGATAGATTTTTTAAATTACTACTCTTTTAATAAATGTTTATGTCAACTACAATAAAAAAAAAGGAATATAAATCTCTTAATCTGTCTGAAGAATAAATTATTTTCCAACATCTTCATTTGAATATGCCATCCAAGCAAGCCCAAATGCCCATGAGGCTCTTTATCTGGCCCATTCTATCTTTCCAATTAGTCCTGTCTACAGAGTCAGATACTTCCACTGAATAGGATCAGCTCAGAAACACATTTGCCTCATGCTGGAACAGAACACCCGCCTGCAGCTGCTGGGATTCAGCAAGGGGTAGTTTCTTATTAAACCCAGCTGCATCTAACTGCACACTCCTGCAGGGGGGCAGTCCCACTTAAACTCAGTTCTGCTTACACAGATGTGTAACTGCAGGACAAGATGGGTCAACAGCTGGACCTACCAACACCCCACCGAGAAGTCTTCCACTCAATGAGCTCATTCACCTTGCTTACTCTGCAATAGTGTGGTTGTTACTGATGCTGGAGAGTACAACCAGACCAAAAAAAAAAATCAAGCCAAGATAGTTCATTGGATGCTGTGAATGAGAGGAAATGAGAAGTACAGTAGCATTCCAGAATAGCACAGCTGCTGTTTCATGAATGGAGGTTGAGACGGTAGCGGATGGAGTGAAGGTGCACACAATAAAGAACTGGAGTCCTGGTGTACTTGGGATACTGTAGAGATGTATGTGGGAGGAAAAAGACATATCCCAGAACAGCTCAGTTACTGTTGCACTGGCAAGCAGAAAGAAGTGGAGAGAAAAGCACCATCTGGTAGAGTCTTGTTGCTATGTTTCTGACCAGTTTGGTATAGCAGTTCACATACAAATCAGAGAACAGAAATAGTGTCTTTGCATGGTGTCATCTTCAGAGGGAGGAAAGCCAATCCCAGAATTACAATTAATATATTTTTCAGACTCCATGTCCAGCTTCTATTAATGCTACATGGGTTATGTTATTACTCTGAACTAGAGCTCAGCGATGGAGAAAAGTATTATTATTTAAGTATTTATATCATACTTCAAATTTGAGAGTTCCATAGTAAGTACTGCCTAAAAATACTTAATCTAAAATGATAATTTTAAGTTTTAAAGACACATACTTACTTTAGAAAACCCTGTTTATGTTTCTTGCTCTCATAATTTCCATAGACTATCTGCAGAAGCAGACTTGCCAGTGTGATCAGCTTGGCATCAGGTGATGTATAGAAACCTTTCAGTAAATTGTATCTGGCTTCATCAAAAAGGATAAGAATAGCCAATGGATCCTCAATCTGTTAAAAAAGATTTAATTTTTTTTTTTTTTTTTTGTAAAAGAAAATGAACTTAGAAACTATAAATATAATTCCCCATCAATTCAGAGACAGAAGGTGTGATCCTGACTCAAGTGTGCAATCAAAAGGTTCAGAGAAATATTGATATCTGTGGTCCCCCACCCCCATGAATCCATTTTGAATAATATATTTGAATAATCCAATTGAAATTGACTGACTAAATATCTGAAAATCACAACACAAAGAAGAGAAATAAAATTGGGCAGGTTATTTTTTCCTGTATGACAGAGACTGAGGCACACAGATTTATGATAACAACAAACATTTGGGAAGGTGAGAAATGAGAGAGAGAAGAGAGAGAGGGCAGGAGGGAGGGAAGAACCTTAAGACTGAAACAGTTACAGAAGAGGAAAGGTCCAGTTTCAATATGTTGGAAATGACTACAGTCATTATAGACACTGAGTGTTGATGGTCATCGTATTCTGCCTCGAACCATGATTTCATGCCATAACTTCCAACTGCAGACCTTTTTTTCTATTTCCAGTGGAAGTCTCACATCTCTTCTCAGGAAAAGCTGTGAAGTTTCCCTTTGAGGATCCAGGTTTGTCAGTTCAGTGAATATTTCAGGCCAATCTCGAATATGCTGCAAAGGCTTGTGATATGGCTTCAGCTGGAGGCCTGAAAAATAACAGGTTTTGTTTATAAACAACCAGAATAACCCAGCACACACACATATATATACATATATGATTAATGGCTCTACAAAAACCAGCGTATCTGTAACTAAGGAATCATTAACAAACATGGTTCCCTATGTCTTCTACACTGCTATGGATAAAAAGATTTTGAAAATATGGATCTATTGACAAAACTCTGCATCAGTTCACTAAATGCACTAGTGATGAACTTTTGCTGTTTTCACTTTCTCAAGTGGTATTTAAAAATTTAATTGAATACCAAGATGGACCTTAAAAACACAATAATAAACCATTAAAGGCTGTTATCTCAATTATTATGGGAGAAACACAAAGTCCAATAATCTTATTTCTGACAGAAAAATACAGATGTAGTTTAGCTTTATAAACCTATTTGCCATTTTTTTAATATATATAAATGATAAACTTTTCAGAACAGACATTCTTTTTTTTTTTCACTGTAAAATGTCTTGATTCTTAACAAGCTAAAGTTATTTGATTTTTCATGTTCTTCTGTCTATATGAGAGCTGAGAAACCAATATAGAGCTTCCAGCTACAGTCCTACTATGTACTACAATCCATACCTTCAGTTCTGCCCATTCTCTTACCCTGCATGTCCTTGTGATTACTACTGCTTGTCTGTTTGCTAGTAGTGAGGAGCTAGAGGGCTGTATCTGCCTCATCCTCACTCCCCTGGCTTTTGCACTGTGACATTTCACATAAATTAAAAGTATTCAAAGAACATGTTATAATGCAACATCTTTTCATTGAGAATAATGTGTTCATTCAACTTGTCCACCCTACATTCAAACGCAGAAAAGCCTTATCCATCCTGCAAACAAGAAACTATGGTCTTGACAAATGTACACAGCAAACTGCAAGAAATACATTTTATAATGAAACTTGTCCAGTATCTGTTTGAAGCTGTAAGACAGAAGCTGTCTGATCTTGAAACTGAATCTGAAACTTAAGCTAAATATCCAGAGTATTTTTAAACCATGTATCAGTTAGCTCTTCCCTTCAAATGAAATCAATGATTTATGTAAAACATGACATACGTATTTAGAAAAGGCACAAGCTGCAAGACTTTCAACATTCAAATGCTTCCTTCTCTTCCAGACATTAACAATCCTGTTTTACTGAGAGTTACAGTAGTCATGTGGCATACAGCAAAGTAAAAAGGCAAATGGTATGACACTGGGAGAAAAAGATTATAAGAGAATGAAGAAAATATTTCCTGCAATATTTATAGATATAAAAAAAAAAAAAAAAAAAAAGAAAAAAAGAAAAAAAGAAACAAATGCCACTTCTGTGGAATGTTGACATTGGTAAAATAAAATGTTAAATGCAAGGCTTCTGTGCTAATAGTACTGTCAACACAGTTTCCTACCAGGCCAGAATCGTGCTTTGTAAATCCCTTATAATGTGTCCCATAACGATCCTGCTGCAGCAGTACTGTTGACACATTTTCTAACAAAACACAATCACTGACTCTTTTGTGGTTCTATTTATCTTTTGCTACTTATCTCAGACTACAACTGTAATATACCTCTTATTTATATGAGAAATATAAAACAATCAGCAAATGTAATAATGATGTTTTGCATCAGAATTCTCTCCCATGAAATATATCTGAAAACTTGTTTATCAAAAATCATTTTAGTGGAAAACACATGAAAATTCATATGATTAAAGAACCTAATAAAAAAACCACATTATATCAGTTTTAATTATTATTTTAAAATAGATTAAACATTAGTAAAAAGAACTACATGCATCCAATTTCAGATACTCTGGAAAGAAAAATACCACTAAAATCAGGGTAAGTTAACAGCAAGGGCTATGACAGCAAAGGTTCCCTAGACCAGTAGGTCAGTCTGGACTATCCTTATCTTCCTATATGAAATACATTCTATATGCCACAGTGGGACAGGATCAGACTTTTTGGGGTCACACAAAACAATGTCTAAAATGGAGAAGTGCTTTATAGCTCTGAAAGCAGAGTTTGAAAACATCAGGCTGTAAAGGCTGGTAGTTACCTACTGGAGGAAAGGCAAAGCAGAGAAAATAGAAAAGTTTGTCTCATTCATAGAATTGTCAGGGTTGGAAGGGACCTTAAAGATCATCTGGTTCCAACCCCCCTGCCAATGGCAGGGACAACTCCCACTAGAGCACGTTGTTCAGAGCCCCATCCAGCCTGGGCTTAAAAACTTCCCTATGAAAAAGATGTAAAGAATGAGACCTACAGGGATTACAGTCTCTGTCAGGGGCCAAGTGAATTAACAGACAGCCTAGATACAAATTAACTTCTAAAAAAATGGCTTTCAGAAGCTGATAGAAAGAGGGTAATAGAGAACTGCTAGAGAGAATGTTTTCTCTTTTCCTAAGAAAATAGTATTTTTATTCTAAAGGCAAGTAGAAATAAAAAAGCTATGATAAACTCTCTGGTATAAAGATCTTCCTTGTTACTTACTGAGGTTCTCAGAACAGATCCAGATAGTGAAGTACTGCTGAGTTTCTTGAGACAAACGCATCCCCTCCATTATCTGCTGTACAGTAGTATTGTTTCCATGTTTTAACTCAACGGAGCGATATGAGCCATCCATACGATAAATTCGTGCCTTTTCATACTACATAAAAATTAAAACATAGTAAACAAAGAAATTGTTAAAATCCTTTCTGTTGGTGCTTCTGAAGAGGAAATCAATTTTACCGTAATTCAGCAACATCCACACTGTTCAGAAAAATAAGTTTGCACAACTCCTACATATTTACTACTTGTCCAAACTGCTTGGTTCATATCCCATGCAAGTTCTTATACTGTGCCTTTACCACAATAATTACAAGAATGATCTTACTGATGTTTTGAGGACTTCACTTCTGTTGAATCCAAAGGCAAGCACGCATTTAAAAGTTTCCTGAGGGATTTGGGCTCAACTGCCTATGCATATCCCAAAATGTCCACCTCACTATTACTGTCAGGTTATGAATTGTTCCCCTCATTAGCCTATACTAAGAAGAATGTTTTTTTCAGAGGGAAGCACCAGCATTTACACAGATCCCAGTACAATAAAGAATACAATCTCACAAAGATCTTTTGGCATTTCTAAAATACTACTACTAATATATTATTTTTCCCCTTCAGAACCCTCACAGTTTTTATTGTATTGCATGTGGGCCCAGAGTATGCCTCCTGAAAGACATTCTGAAGCTTAAATCAGGTGCTTAAAGCATATACATGGAAGTCATAAATTAATGAAACATCTTGTGTTCATCTCTCTAAAAGGTTAAAGTTTCAGCTCCTCAAATAAAAAAGTTGCAGGAAGTTGTTATTTTCCTTCTTCGAATCTACTCAGTCACCAAGAACTGAGACACCAATCCTGAAAACTTCTGGGAAGTAAAAGATGAATGCCTTGTAAAATGACAAGTGACTGAAAAAGGCTGGAATGGAAAACATCAGTCTATTTTTACTGCAGTAGTCACTGTGAGTCCTATTACAGTATTTTCTATATTTTTTTACTATTTTAATGTAATAATTCAACAGCAATAAATGACAACATAATATTGCCTGTTACGATGTGAAATCTCCTTAGAAGGTGTGCATAGTCTTTTAGTCATTAGACACACATCTGCCATTTGATCAACTGCATAAGATCCCTAAAATGAAGGAGGTCAATTCCTTCACTAATTATTTTTGAAGATTCATTCATATAGGGTGAAATGAAGATAACTTAAAATATCTTGAAAAATTCACAGGTTTAATACCGCCCACATATAGAGCTACAAGTTGTATATGAAGCTAAAGAAAAGAAATATTTATATCATTTGGCTGATTTTACATCTACTTCAGGATGAGAGGAATCACATCATAAATTTTGTTTACTATCCTGGCTAGATCTCCACTGAGTGCCAAGGGAGTCTACACTAACTGATATAAATCCTATTTTGTAGAAGCTGACATTTAGCCAGCTGAACACTCCTGTTTATCAACATGGAAGATGACAATGCATAAAGAAGGCTAATGCTTGTACTATCAAAAGTGCACATAAAATTGGTAGCTGATGAGATGCTCCAACAAATAAATTAAAACATCCCATTTAAAGTCCTACATGTAGTTCTTGGGCAATAAATAGACAGAAACATTTAGAGACAAAATGTCATTTTGTCAATATTTACACTAACAATTTCAGTATACTGCACATTTCCAGTAACAGCTATAAATAAGCCTAGCTCATTTACAAGTTTACGTGTAAATTAAATATAAACTTTAACCCAAGAAAAGACAATTAAGAAAATAAAACTCATACAGGCTTATTTATGGCTTCCTTCAGCAGTTTTGCAGTTTCTTCCCACTCATTTTGTTTGTTCTCTTCACAGACGTTCAGCGGAGATCTTCCTTGTTGATCAGTAATGTGCTAGAAACAGAAACACCAGTAAAACATTGTTCTCACTGGAGATAGGTAAATACACTTTTCTGAGATAATTAAAAACCTTGATCCAATGATTCAAACATTTAATTGATACGCAATGGGAAAAGTAGAGGTAATGAAAAATATTTAACCATTTTTTGGGTAGCATCTCAATTATGTTTACACACTGTGATTTGGACACAAAATGTTTCATATACACAAGCTAGAAACTGTTGCTAAAACTTTAAAAAACTTAATTTTTTTTTTTTTTTAAATTTATAGACACAAACAGAACTTACTCTGTCAATTTCTGGATGATTTAGTAGAATTTGTACTATTTCAGCATGCCCCCCTCCAGCAGCAAAATGAAGAGGAGAGCTAAGTTGGCCATTCAGAAGATTTGGATTGCATTTCCCTTTCTCCAACAGCATCCGAGTGGCCTCAACTTTTCCATACCTGCAGAGAGGTTTAAAGTAGAGCATACACAGCAAATATAAAACAAGGTATTTTTTTTCAGATAGTCCTAAGTATAGAAAAGTGTATTCCTGTGCTCAAGAGTTTTTAGCTTTGAAATGACACTAAAGACAGTGGAACATTTATAAGTTTGCAGAAATTAGTATCAGTTCTGCACTTCTTTGGTAATCATTGCTCTAGTAACCATTTATTGGACTCATTATAGACATACTGAACCTTGCTTAAACTAGCTCAGTTTGGGTACCTGTAGCAATTCAGTCATGGCAAAATAGAGCTCAGCCTTGCCTAAAAAAAAAATTAATAATCTCCATAAGAATCAGAGTAAAGCTTATGATTTTCATGCAGATGGATCCTGAAGATTCTTAAGTTGTGTCACTGACAACTGGTAAATCTTGTGTATACTGTTTATCCAAACTTTCTGATAAACACTAAAAATCATGTAAGTTGTTTTTATAACCAAGTTCGATTTTCACGTTATTCGTATCATTAACCACTATAAATATAGAAGACTAACTTGTATAAAGACAAAACAAGAACATTTTTGCAACAACTGAGGAAAGCTCTCAAGCACTTACAGATTAAATCGTCACAGAATTATAGTCATACTAGTTGACCTCTGTAGATCACCTAGTCCAGCTTCCTATTCAAAGCTTCACCATCACATGTGCTCAGTTCAACTACTGCTATGCTGTAAAACTGCTCACAGCCTTCAACCAACAAAGACTAAAAGTCACCACACTAAACTAGACCCAGTTTGTCCACCAGGAATTAGAACAGATGCATCAGGACAGATGTAAGAGGCAACAGGTAAGTGTTTGATGTTACATTCTCCACACTTGGTCTCTTCTGAAACTGTTCAGATTGAAATTATCTCAAAACCTGAATCAGTCTTTCTCTTCAGAAGCTTAATACTAAAATATATTAGAGTCAAAGTGTAAAAAGTCTAGAGTTTTTTTTCCAAGTTTTGAGTCTGTATGATAAATTGCACAAATCATTAGCACTAATGTATTTGATTAGCAAAACCATATTCAACTCACCAGCATGCATAATGAATAGGTGCCCAGTGGTCACTGTCTAGCTGATTAACAGAAAACTTTTTATCCAGGAGGTGGCTTAGTAAATCGGAGTCACCTTCACAAGCACTGCGGTGAAGAGGGAAATCATCTACCCACTGGTGTTCTCTGAATTAAAAGGGGAAACGGGAGGAAATGCAGTTCAGAAATACTTGAGTTGAGAACACCAACTTTTTTTAGCTTATTAACTTTTAGCTTATTAACACTAAATGTAGATCTACATGAAGAATACAAATGAAGCTCATGCAGATAAAAGGTGGTAGTATTTATACAACTAGTATTTTAGTCATGCAGTAGTCAAGCCACATCTATATTCAATATGCTTCCCTGAAGTTTATAATTTCAACCTTTTTTGATCCATCCTTTAATTGTTGTGCTTCAGTAAAGCCCTAAAGTAGTAAGAATCTCATTCTGACCAAATCTACCAAGTACTACTGTAGTGTAACAAAACAAAACGATCCATTAATGAAGAAAAAATGTAATATAATACTTGTCCTCTGTGACACTGCTCATACTACGCTGCCACTTTTCTCTTTTAGGAATCTGAATCTTTGAATAGTCCGGGGCTCCAAGGCCAAAGTATGGATTTATTACCACTTTGTCGACCTGTGAAGACATAATTTAAACACAAGTGAAAAAATAGGTTACTGAGATTTGGCTAAACAATACCCCATCCAGACCATGTATTTTCTTGAAATCAAAATTAGGATAGTAGTATTTTAAAGAAAATGAAGTTCAAACATTAGGATTTCTCATAGAATCACAGAATCGTTAAGGTTGGAAAAGACCTCTAAAATCAAGTTCAACCTTCTACCTAACACCTTCATGACCACTAGACCATGTCCCAAAGTGCCATATGTACCCTTGTTTTGAACACCTC
>JANHGN010023026.1:0-11054 GCA_024605025.1 Megaceryle maxima | reverse complement strand
GCCACACCATTTCTGATACAGGCCAGGATGTCGTTGGCCTTCTTGGCCACCTGGGCACACTGCTGGCTCATGTTCAGTTTTTGCAGTACACGTGCAATAAAGAATTCTGATTATATTAAACATAAAATACACACTCATATGAAATAAATAAATAAATATTAAAATGAAAATGTATGTATGTTTCACAAATACTAAATGAAAATACAGTTCTTACCCTGTTGGTATACTGAAGGTCAGATCCAAACAAAGGATTATAGATACACAGATCTGCTTTCTCCAGAGCTAGCATTTTACTCTTTATTTCCAGGGCAGTATAACCCATGTGTAATGAGCTCTCTGTTTGACCAGGTTCTATAGCATAGGCAGGGTTTATTACATTTGTTTTAATTCTCTCAAGAGGAGATGGTCTGAATAAAGCTGGGATGGAGTGAGATTGGGTGTGCCGTTCATCCAACCATCTGCAGGAGAGAATGGACAAGTAATTAATTTTTAGATAGAAAAGGACTATGCTGCTCATGCCTGTCCATTATTTTGTTTGATTAAGAGTTACATATATGATAATGACATATAATTAATGAAAATAATTATAACGTACACAGACAACTTTATAGCACTAAATTAATCCCCAAACTTTAATTTTTTAAACTCAATATAGTTAAGCAAATGTATTTTGCTCAAACACATTTCCTGTGTATGCAAACTCTCAAAGAAAGGAAATTATAAGCTAAGGTAACTGGTTATAGCCAGAACACTTAACCACACCAACGTTCACCATTTCATTTACTTTCAGTTTATCAGTATTACAACTCTCAACATACTGGATGCAGTTTGTTTAAGGGTGAGTTGAAGTTTCAGTATCTGTGCTGACTTAAGCTATCTAACTTGTGCTTTATTAGGGGAGGTGGGAAAAGGCAAAAAATTAGAAGGTCTTTTAATAGTTCCCAAACTTCCAAGTCTCTTTCACATAGACTACCACCTGCCTTTTCACAAAGCTGTGCTGAAGGTTATTGCCTTTCTGTGCTCTCTTACTGACAGTACAGAAGGGCTTTAGAGCTCTCTTAAGCCTGAGCTAGAGGGGAGAGTCAGCACTGCAGCATTTTTATACACAATATAACACAGGGCTCAGGATTTTTGGATAAATGTATTTTCACTGAATTCCGAAATTATTTTAGTGTGATGTTGAATGAGCCACATTTTAACTAAGAGCCTAAAGCCAGGTTTGTATGTCAGATTTCTGCTCACAGTTTCTCATGAGCTTGAGATAAACATGTACTTTGCTGGAATACAATAAATTCCATGTCGTAATTACTGAGACACAGAAGGAAGGTAAGTACATGCTTTAGAAAGATCCACTGACAGATCACCTAGATCTTTTCTGTCCCAGAGCCATGTGTAAGGATGGCAGAACGCAGCCTGCATTCAATGTATATGCTTAGTCCTGGATTTTTAAGTCCCAGATCCAAGCTATCATGTGCTGCAAAAGCCATGCTCTCTTCACTTGCCCATACTCCTGCTGGGAAGGAGAACCTGTGAAATTGTGATCATTGTGCTATAAACACTCTCCTGCCTCTCTGAGGTACCTTCAAGCATTTTCTCCAAACAGTAAATTAGTTATGGTAGTTTGAACTACCATAAAAAGTGGTGTTTCAGATTAAGTACATAAAGAAAAATCAATATAAACTATTTTCTACTATATTTCCAAGGTTCTTCTCACAACTCTAAGGCTGGTAAAACACCTTAAGCAGAGCTTAGAGCTTGAAGGCATTCATTAAGCAGCAAATAAATATAACAATGGCACAATGGTAAGCTTGGAAATATTATTACTCTACTAATAAGTTGTAAAAACCCTACACATAGAACTTTTTTAGGTGATATTCTGTAACTTACAATTTTTCATGTTAGCCAAGACTTGCACCGAACTTCATTAATGCAAGTTCATACATAAATAGGTCTGCTACTTATTTGTTAAGGGTACATAAAAAAAGACCAAAAAACTTCTCACATATTCAAATTTCAAACTACTATAAATCTGGCTAAACAGCTTTTCACCTTTTTGAAGTTTCTTCCCCATTGCAAATAAATTTGTATGGCTGGAGATCATATGCACCTCCTTTTGTAGACAGGGAGTTAATTTAAATGCAAATCATAACGGCATACAATTAACAGGATATATGTACAACATTCTGGCAAATACTCTTACAAATGGCAAGTATGTCATTTATAGAAGATTTATCATTAGTATTTTATATGATTTTACAAAGTCTTCACTGTAAGCAAGAACCTCCAAAAAGCCACTTGATTTAGGTAAGCACGCTACTCTCGAGTTTGCAAAAGATTTTTAAAAAGATTTAGAAATATGTTGTCAAGGTTTCAGTTTCCAATAAACATGAAGAAAATAATATATCACAATAATTTCTTTCTTAATCACAGGAATGCTATAAAAGCTTTGTGCTATAGCTCCAAATTTTCTTGTTTAACTTTTATTTAAATATATTTTTACTGATGGTGTTTCTTACTTATCCAAGGCAATTAACATTCTTGCAGTAAGTGTAGCAAAATGGGTGCTGGATTCACTGCAGACCCTCATGATGTCTTGTAAACAGTAGAAGACAGGGCATCCAGGACTGTATGCATATTTTGTATTATCTAAAAAGGAAACATACTCTGAAGACACATTGATGACAAGAAAAATCTTACTTTTCCTTCTGCATCTTCTTTAGCTACATCACAGAATCACAGACTGTTAGGGGTTGGAAGGGACCTCCAAAGATCATCAAGTCCAACCCCCCATAGATATTCCCAAGTAATTGAGAGCATAATTTAACTAATTATTTTCCAACTAATTTTTAAGTAACTAATTTTTAAGTAACTAATTTTTTTCCACATACTAATTGATAGAAATTACATACAATCTTTACATAACAATTCACAACTCAAGAGGGTAGCCTTAAAAACCTTAAGGTTTTTTTAAGTTTTTTAAGTAACCTTCAGTTACTATTCCATCAGTGTGATCAGCTTCATCTAAAGAATTAATATCAAACGTATAGTGTTGCCAGAAAAAAAGAATTGGACTCAGGACTAGAAGAGGTATTTATTGCAACTGGTAACTCCACAGTGGGGTTTTGGGGTTTATTTGATAGTTTTTATCCTTAAGGTCTATCAGTAAGGCAAAAATGAAGGAGCTTCCCCAAAGGCACATAGACATTTACTTCAGGCTTTTTTTAAGAGTACTTTCCTGACAAGCAATTAATTTCCTTTTCCTTCTGAAGACTTCATTCACCACTCCTTATTCAAACAAAACCATTTACAGGCTTCAATAAGCATTCTTCTCTGAGTAAACAACACTGAACTGACTGGGATGTCTGTCTTACACTTGCATTCAGTAAATGCTTATGCTTTGAAATATAATCAAGTAAACAAATACAGCTTAAATCAGAGGTGTGCTATCGTTACAGAACTGAAGGCAATACCAGAAAAACAAGGGCTTTTTTCTTAATTGTATGTAACTTTTTCAAGTTTTAAAGTATTCAGATAGAGGATTCCACCAGAATGTAACTTTTAATGTCTGAATACAGAAAAAAACCCCACACATTCATAAAAATTTCTTAATAAAACCTTAACTGAACTGCTAAAATGGGTGCAGCTTCAGAAATTATGCTCAGTGTTACCTTTCACAACAGTTGGAACAATGTAAAGCGATGCCTCCTGGCCTGCCTTCTCTCCATCAAGAGGAAACTTCTTCATTAACACTACACGCTTTCCTAGCACAGTTGTAAAAAAACCCAAGAAAATAATTAATTAACCAACAATACAAAACAAAACAATCTGATCTAGAGCTGGCTATCTGAAAGCTTAACAAAATCAACCTAATTTCTAGAAAAAAAATAAAATAAAATGAAGTAATCTAAGAAAATCTAAATACATACAAAAAAATAAGAATCTAAGTATATATTTACTCATTGACATGAAAAGTTACATGACTGTATCCCTTTTTTCATAGCAACTTTTCTTTACCCCTGATTTTTCATAGCATTCACCCCCTCAAAATATCTCTAAGTTAGAAAAGATTCCTTTTGAAACAGGAAAGCATGGCTGCGTGCTATATTCCATGTTAGGGTGAATGCTCTATTCATTCTGCTTCGTGGTAGGACAGTATTTTCCATGTTATCCTCCCTTCCACCCTTACAGAATTTAGCATTGTCTTTGTTTTTCTGACCTTAGCTGCAGAGTTTAGCAGTGGCTTGGGCCTTCTAAGTCAATTTAAAACTCTCTAAACTGTCTATGAAACACAGTTTTTGGTTTTACTAGGCACTCCTCAATGTGTATTAATGCTATTACATTGTTTCATGTTTGCTACTCAACTAGCTTTAAGTCCATCCAGCTATTGCCACCTGCAACACAACCAGCTATTTTAGCACTGCTCACACTGACAACCTTCCCAGTAGAACCTGACTTACAAAGCAAAGATGAGGTATGCAGAAAAAAAAAAAAGTGTGCTTTAGTCAGCACATCTTATGCCAATCTGAAAATTAAATACACTGGCTAGAACAATTTTTGTCAGCACAAGTGTGATGTTGATAGCTATACCACAACAATGAAAATGAACTAATCGAATTATATCTGTGAGGGATACATTTATACCAGACATATTTTCACGTTGATATGGTCTACTGAACAATGCTGGCCTTAGAAAAGACTCTAGAAGTAATCAATTCATTAATTCAAGTTTTAGCTGAAATGAAGGATTAAAAATTCACAAGTTTAGCTATAAATTTCAATTTGAGGTGAAGTAGTACAAGGTGGCAAAGTTTCACTTAATAAAAATCTTTTAGTAAGCATTTTATAGAGTTGGAAGGGAAACAAAGGTAAATAAAGGGGTTAGGGTATACTGTTGGCTTGTAGGGGTTTTTTTTATGAACCTCAAAACATACCTTCTTTTTTTAAAATACATTTCATGCTTTTGCACAACCTTTCCATGCCCATTTAATATTGAAAATATTTTTATTGATCTGTCAACTATAAATCAGATTAAACATTTTTTACCTTTAATACCCTGATTAGCTGGTGAAATTGGTTTGGTGGCTTCTAATACATAATCCAAGATACTCTGGGTTATTTCAGTGCCTCCCTGCAGTTTAGCTTCCAACAAAACTTTCTTTCTCTTTTTCTTTTGGCCTTCAATGGGAACTTCAAGCAACAAAATCTTTCAAACAACAATGAAAACAAAGGAATTTAAGCATAACTGAAACACATACAGAACACTTTTCCTTTTTTTAACATTTATCGTACCATAGTAAAAGCATTAGCAAAATTCTCTACTGAATGCAGAGGAGCAGGATGGCAAAGTCAGAATGACCTCTGTAACAGTAAGGTTAAAGAGAATAAGACAAGGCTGCATGCTTGTGCTGAACAGCCCACAGGGCAAAAGGCCCTGAACTGACATGGAACACAGAGCTAGTACAAAACCATAGTGTTGAACACTGTGTATATCACATGCCATAAGGATAGGGCTATGCACAGTACATATATGGCATATACAGACATTATTTAAGCATGTAATTGTCATATTTTCTGCTTTATTATCATGCATTTACTAGCATTTTTTTTTTAATTTTAAATAAATTAAAAAAAAAAATAGTTTTACTTCGTAGGATTTAGCTCGATATTCCCGAGAATTCAGGCTAGCAGTATTTTTTGGACGAATCACAGCAACATATGCATCTCCAATGTTTTCTGGGTTTCCCATCTCTCTTTTCTTATTTTATCACTGGAAATGAATGAACAAACAGGGAGTTCAGTTGAAAAAAAAGGAAAAAAAAAGCCCAACAAACAACAGAAAGCTAAATTTCAGGATGTACTAACTATATGCACTGATTGCATTATCCATTTATTCTTTGCATTATTCATTTATTGTTCTTTAGCTGAAGAAATACCAAAGGCTGATATAATTCTGCTTTCTTTTCATGGAAGGGAAAATCCTAAATCACGTAGATTTCATAAAAATAATCTTGTTCTCTAACCTACTTTTATAATAAAAATAATGTATATTTTTTTCCACTTTGAAAATATCTTTCCCATTTTGCAAGCCAGGCAAAAGGACAAAGAATTTTAGGACTCTGAAAAATGTATGAAATTGATAAATAAAATAATTCTAAAGTGACCAAGCACTGTAATTTATAAAATGTGTTATGACAAAGCACTATATTTCTACAAGTTCCACAGAGATTTCAAGAAAATACCCAATTTCTCCTCCACCCCAGGCAGTGGAACACTGTGTTGCCTACTGCCCAAGTAACAAAGGTGGTATAAAACGCCTATAACATGGATTTCTTTTCTTAGTTTTACTTCAGCGGGATTTCAAACTGGTACATGATTCATTCAAACACCAAACTTCTGAAAGGAATATACCTTCAGATTTTGTAAAAAGTGGACAGATTTAAGACAAACCTTTGCTTACAGTTCTGTTTAACCCAAAGTGACAATTCCTATAATCATAAAATTTTATGAAAACTATAGGGAAAACTTTGCAAGGCTAAACCACTTCATGTATCAGATTTGAGAAAGAAGGTCATGTCTAGCCAGCAGCACCTTCCAGCTGATCACTTTCTTCATCTGCAAATAAACTCCCTTTCGTTCCATGTCATCAGTAAGCACATGTTTTTTGCAGATTAATCCTTCCACAAAGGTTTTTAATGTTAGTCTTTCTAGCTTCTTCACCTCTTCTGGGAGAAACAGAGGTCTTCAGATATCCATGCCCTTAGTTCAGTATTTTTGCTAGGATCAGACTACCTGAAAACATATTTAAAGAAAAAAAAACCAAACACACAAACACATTTTCACCTTCAATTAAGATTAAATACAGTAGTTAGATGATAAGGTGGTACTTAATAACATGTAAATTGAAACATCTCTAGATTTGCATTTTATCAGCATCTAGAAACATTAAATAAGCAATGTGCTGTCTTGTGAGAGCTCATGCTTTGGGATATTATGAGTTTTGAAAGGAACGAGAAACATCTGTCCCTTATGGGCAAGTGGAAAAGGCACACTCCCTGGGTTTCCTTACATGTACCAGGGTATACCGAGTTTTGGTTACAGGCTTGTGTGGCAGGAACCTGCACCGGCAGGGCTGGGACAAACGGGTGGCAGGTGATGGTCCGGTGAGAAAGCAGTAGGTGAGTTCCCTCTGTCAGTGCTGTGGACTAAAGCCTGAGTGCGGAGAGGATGTGTGGGAAAGAGACAGCCCCAAGCACAGTGATATGACTCCAGAAAACAAAAACCGAAAATGAAGAAGGGGTGGATGCGATAACAGCGATGACCAGCTTTAGAAAACACCACCAGTGAACTGATCCCGACCAGGTACCACCAGCGCACCTCCGTCCCAACAGGGTCTAGAGAACGTGCCTCAGCCGCGCTTCTCCCAGCGCCGCCCGCCGGCACCCTCGGAAGCCCGGGGCCGCCCTCCTCCCCGTCAGCCAGGGACCCGTCGGCACTGCGGGGACACGCCGCCCCGAGGGGGCCGCGCCGCCCGCCCCGCCGAGAGCAGGGCCCGCACAGGCAGCCGCGGCACCTCGGCCTCCTCCCCCGCAGCGCTGCCTCGCCTCCGCACGGCGAAACCGGCGCCACAGAGAGAGCCGGCTGCCGACAGAGACGCACGACGGGCGGGAAGCGGCCCCGCGCCGCCGCGATCTGCCGCTCCAGCGGCAGCCATCCCGTTGCTCCGCGCCTCACGGCGGGGAAACGCCCCCCAAACTTTCCCGGTCGCGCCCAGGAGCCGGCCTGGCACCAGGCCCCCGGAGGGACGCTCACGCTGCAACCCTGCGGAGCGGGAACGACTCCCACGTTCTCGGGACCGCCCCAGCAGGGTAAGGGGCAGCGCCGCGGCCCTCCTCGCTCCTTTCCTTGCCTTCCTCAACGGTGCCAGCCGTCGCCTCCCCCGCCGCATCCTCTCACCGCGCCCGGAGCCCAGGCCCCGCGCCCGAGACGCGTCCCGCTCCGCCCCGTCCCCGCCCCGCTCCCTCCCCCGGCTCGGCGGATCCGCTTCCCGTCGCAGCCCCGCGGGCCTCGGCTGCCGATGAGTTTCCGGGTCGGCGGCCTGAACTTCAGTTGCTGCTGCCGCCGCCGGTTGTTGACCGCGGGCGGAGAAAGAGGGAGAGAGGCCGGGCTGTGGGGCTGGGAGCATGAGGCGCTGCCGGCAGGCGGGGAGGCGCTGAGGTGAGGCGGTCGCCCGGGCCCGGGGAGCGCCGCTGTCAGCGCCGCTCCGAGCCGCCGCCGAACAAAGGGGCAGCGAGACGGCGGTAGCCGCAGAGTCCTGCTAGCGCGGAGGGACCCTCGCCGCTCAGGCGGGAACTCCCCGCCGCTTCAGCTGCCGAGTGACGGCTCCAGCTGCCCGCGGGCCGGATCCTCCGCAGACCGGGCACTCCAGAGGGCGCCGTATCCGGAGCGGAGCGGGGGAAAGGGAGACAGAAGCGGCCGCTGAGCAAATGGAGGCGTTGGGTGTCGGGCGCGGAGGCGCCAGGAAGGGCCAGGGAGAGCCCCTGTGAGAAGCTGGTGAGTGCCTCGCGGCGCTGGCGGCCATCCCGGCGCCGCCTGGGGAGGCTCGGGTGGGGTCCGCGGTGCTGTGAGAATGAGGCGAGGAAGAGAGTCCAGCCGGGAGACTTCGCACATCTGGGCGTCAGCAACCCGTCGCATCGCGGGCGGGGTGGGGTGGGGCGGGAGGCGCCTCCGGGTGTTTCTCGGCGCCGTCGGCGGGTGAGTGGAGCAGACGAGGCAAGAGCAGAGAGTATGGCTGGCCTGCGGAGGTAAACAATCCGCACGGTATCGAGACTGGCCGGCGCTGGGCGCAGCGGCGCTACCGGTGCGGGGTCGGCCCTCGGCAGCGCGGGCCCCGGTGGGTCGGGGGCTGTGGGGAAGCGCAGCGGCGGGCGGCAGCAGGCCACCGGGCCGCCTCGGGGGCGCGGCGAGAGAAGCTGCCTCCCGCCCCGGCGCTCGTCAGGCGCCGCGGTGGCGGAGGACGGAGCGGTTTTGCCCGGAAACCGACCGGCTGGGAGGTTCAGCGGCGGCAGCAGCAGCCCCGGGGCGGTGGGGCTCTCTCGGCCGGGACCGTCGGCAAATTTGGAGGTGCCCGATGGCCTGACTCCAGCCAGCTCCGGCTGTTGAGCTTATGCCCGCCTTGTTCGAAGCCTGTAAGTCCCGCCTTGAAGGTGAAAAGAAAGAAAGTGTGAGTGGCCAGAGTGGGAGCATGTGCTGCTGGGTGAACTGGCACAGTGTAATCTTGCTTCCAGGCTGGCTAACGCCGTCCTAAACAGTCTTTCTTGATTGAAACTGAATGCTCACAACCTCGTGTTTTCATTTTTCTTTTCTCAGAGAAAAATCTCGATACTGTAACAATTTTATGTAAGTAGCTCTATCACTCTCCCAGGCGTGTCTAAACACATAGCTGGAAATTGGGCTACTTCTAAAAACGAAGAACCGCCTTGATAATTCACGACTGCTCAGTCTGTCTTTTATTTGCAATTCAGATAGTATGCAAAGGAAATACGAAGTCACGAAAATATGCTCGTTAGAGTAAGGCATTAATGCCACAGCTTAACTTGTTTACGTGGTCTCCCCCATCATTAGTAAACATGATTGACTGTGCTTTCTTCGAGTGCGTTTCTGTGCTTACCAGTGCCAGCAATGGAGTTTTAGTTGTAGACATCAGTAGGTGTACCATAGTTTAAGTTCATTCCCTAAAGAAAGAGACACCACTTTTGAGACAGTTATTAGCTGTAGAGTTTAGCAATGAGAAGAGACTGTATCTTCCTTATATGATGTTTTATCCTTACTTTCATTTCTTTGATTTTTCAATACAAACCATGGTGGATTAATTTATCTTTAATCTCTTGGGTATGGAGGAAAAATACTCTTCTTCCTTGGGAGGGGGGGGGGGGAGGGCTTTAGTTATATGGAAAGCAACAGCATTTTTTAACTTATGAAAATGTGTGGCTTGTTTAGTTGAGGTGTCTACACAGAAGTGAAGTGGTAGAATTTATAGCTGCCTTCCCCCCCCAAAGAATACATGGCTGATAGTTGTCCTTAAAAAGAAGAGATCAAATTATAGAAGAGCCTTCTGGAAATTTTAATTCCAAGAGTTTTTTGTCATCCTGTGCTTAAGCAATTCCTCTTTTAACAAATTTTAGTTTAGTCCTTAAAAGAATAAAATATTTTAATACTACAAAATATTATTCCTGAATAAAACCATTACTTTTTATGCACTAAAAAGCTAAACAATGTTGGTGGTGCCCCAACTTTACATATATATGCATCAGCAGAATATTATGAAAGAAAATTAATTAAAATCAAAGCACCTAAAACAACAACAACAACAACAAAAAAGCAACAAAACCCAAACAAAAACCAAACTGAAAAGAACAACAGTGGCACTGTTATAATAATAGTATCTGTAGCCAAAAGACAAAAATTAAACAAATAAGTTTGATGTAGTCCCTCTAATTTTTTCTTGTGCTGTATTTAGATAGGACTTGGTGTGTATATATATAAGTACTTGATTAGGCTTATTGAAAAAAACACAGAATTTTCCTAGATATAGTTGTATATTGTATGTCAATTTGCATGTATCTGTTCGTCATATGTTCCTATCAGGCATGCACACCCCATTGATTATTAAAGGAAACGTGTAAATTTGAAAGGGAATGCTTTCTACAGCTCTCAGCTTTTGTTCAATGGAACAACTATAAAAACTGGTTTTAGGAAATGTCAGTGTGTTTTTGTTCACTATATGTTAACACTGTGGCTGATCTTACCTGTCCTGGGCAGTGTCTCACGCACTGGTCTGCGTTGTCTCTGCTGTGATTGATTAGCACGATATCGCTTCTTGTTTCAGTAATAGAGCTTCATTTATTAGTTGTTAACAAGTTTTTCTAGCAGTCTGTGGTGTGTGTATATATATTTTTTTTTTTTTTTTTTTTTTTAATGTGATGGAGTGTTTTTAAGTTTTCTGGTCTTCTTTTTTTTTGTTTGTTTTGTGTATGTGTGGGTTTTGGGTGGGGTTT
>JANHGN010023025.1:65579-125590 GCA_024605025.1 Megaceryle maxima | reverse complement strand
ATATATCAGTGTAGCCAGTAAGGTGTTTGGAGTGTGATCAACACAGACATGAAGAAGTGCCAGCTTCCAGAGGTCACAATACATGCAGATGAGATCCATGATGTTTAATGAAGTCCATTTACTTAAGATAGAACTGCATTTAGTTGTAACTCTCCATTTAACTTTAATATATACTTAATATACACACATATGTATTATGCATATATAAGATCTATGCAGAAGAAAAGTTGTATTATCAGCTGAATTCTTCCAGAAGGAAAAAATAAAAAAAATATATATACACTCAAAGGCATCCAAGGACCACTGAAATGATGAAAGATGTCAAAGTGGTTCCAGAAGGAGATGTACCAAGTGCTTAGTCCCCAAGAGAGAATAGCGGGTTTGGATCCTGTTTCACTGCTAGGGTACACGTGCATTGCCACACTCTTGACAGATGACCAACAATCAGAAACCATTGTTTGGACCCTTTGAGTCATGCTTTGGTTGTCTCTAAGCTAAGGAAAACAGAGCCATAAACACATTATGACACTAAATCATCTACTGTTTTCATGAGGGAATCTGTACACACAAATCGGCTGAAGAACAATGTAGACAGGAGGTCACAGCATGAGAGCAATGTAGCTGATGCAATGACATTTTCCATGCAACAAATGGTACCTATTTTTTTTTTTGCCAACTCTCAGACATTTGGATAAGACACATTATTCTGTCTTGTGACATAAAGCCATTTCTAATCACTTACCCACTAAAGTATGGTAAAACAATCAATGCAATTAAGATTAATTATTCTGTTAGTGTGAAAAACAGCATCCCAGAATTTTATGTTACAGCATTAAGAACACAAATGTAAAAAGCTACTCAAGTATCCCCTCCAGAGGATGAGAACTTCCCTTCTCTCATCCAGCAAAACAAATACAAAAAATAATAAAAGAAATAAACGAATTGACTTCCTTCTCGAAATGGCCTCCCATACTGCCATTATTTCATCCTCAAGGTGAAATGATATAGGCTGAAAGTACCAATAGATTACCCGAAGGGATAAAAATAGGACAGAAATGGTAAGTGCCATTCTCCTGAGACTCACGAACACAAAGGACAAGGAGAGAATCTTGCCATCAGATCAAGAAAAAAAAAAATTTTTAAAAATAAAGAGTATCAGAATCCCACCCCCCTCCCCTCTCCAAAGTATAAACTACTGCCCGTCCAAAAAGTCAGGCCCTAAAGAAAGCAAAGCCTATCTGTTCTCAACAGAAACTCTAGCAGGAGTTTTAAATTAGCCTACAGATTTAAGAAAGTATCAACTTTCTATAGTTTTGCTAGGGCATTGGAAGGAATTACAAATCATAAATCAAAATAATTAGCATAGTGTCAAATTTTCATATTTGGTTCAGGAAACAAACATTGTAAAAAAAATTGCCTGAAGTAATCCCTACCCCAGAAACCCTTTCTGCTTAAGCTTGCCATTTGTTCCTTTTAGAATATTCAGCACGTTGTTTTCACAGAGCACATCTTTAATATATGTTCTGAAGGTTTTCAATATATGTGATGTGGGTGCCCCCCCCCCAGCTCTGCCTAAAGCACTTTGAATCATCTTAAGGAACATAACCCTCACAGTGGCTCTTACTTGATGAAAGCCTCTTTTCTACCAGAACCATTGATGTCAATAAATGGCAATAACCGTGACTTCATCAGTAGTACAATTCCTGTTTTGTTTTGAACTCCAGAAGACTTCGCTTTCTCTACAATTACAGAAAGGGAGAAGTCAGAATAGGAAGCCCAAAATAGCAGCTGGAAACAGACCCCTTTTTGCAACTTACATATAAGGTGCTTAGTAGTCAAAGTATTTTTTCTGCTGCTACACAGCCAAAAAGGTAGGTCAGTGCACAAAGGCAATATAGTAAGATCTGCTTTTCACTTATATTTCACAAGCAGGAGCTTGCCTCACCCTCCTGTGCACAAGCTCCAGGAAAGGCATATGGTGCTCTTGATCTCTAGCAATGACAGAGTACATGTCATAAGCTATTACTCCCACACGTCACCTTGAATTATACAACGAGCAGAGCAGAATTTGATGATGCCTTGTAGTACATTCGTGCACCTGTAGACGACTCCAAGTGATAGGAGTAGCCCTACATAAATCCCCCAGGGAGACTCTAATAGAGAATCAAAAAGGGCAAACAGCCCTACTTGAAGGAGCTGGGCTTTGTCCTTCATCATTAAACACCAGGAGACTCCTGACCATGTGGGACCTTGGGAAACTCATTCTACTGCAAAACAAGTCTGTGATGATGACACTCCAAACACCTTACTGAAAACTCTAATCCACCCCACATCCAATGGACAGTGCAGAAAAGGTATTGACAGATGGCAAGCTTCACTCATCGTTTGAACTTGATTAAAAAATACTTGACATGGCAGCACCTTCAAAATAGGACTTAAAAACTGCAGAAAAATCTATGTACTCACCTGAATGTGATTACACTGAAAAGCACTTCAGTTAGTGTTTTCAATGCATTAAAAGATTACAGGCTTGCATTTAGGCATATTGCAGAACTTAACTAACCAGCATAAAAAAAAATAAAAAATAAAAAGAAAATAGGAAATTCCATCTTTGCTTTTTTTTTTTAAGTTACTTTACAAAACAGGAAACAATCCTTTGAGAACATCTTAAAATCCAAAACCAGACATAACTTCCCTAAAGATTAAATCAGCCTTTAGATATGTACACACTGTTCACTCTGACTGCTTTTCATAAATATCTAACAGGAGAACAACCCTTACTGAGGGGCTGTAAGCATGCTTAGACTAGAGTCTGTAAAATAGAGTGCAAGTTCAGAGTGAAACTTACTGTAAAACTTATTCTCCAGACAGTGGGTTTAATTCTCATCTTATTTGCAGCAGTAATTTCACAAAAGCCACTTTGCTTCACTGATTTGTGAAACAAGCTCAGAGGCTTCAGAACAGGTTTTTAAATTGATGAATATGAATCCTGCACACTGACCTCATGTTGACACTGAGTGGAGGATTTCTCCACTAATTGCAAGAAAGCTTGGTAAGTGAAAGCAGATGAAAGTTATGTTACTAAGGATATTATATTTGCATGAAGCTATTCATTTGTTTGTGGACATTCACAGCTATTCAGATCACTGAGATTTTTCATACAGACAGATATACACAGCAAGAGTAAGAAGGATGAACCTCAAAGATGTGTTCATAGCTGGCGCACACACTTCCATCGTGCTGTGATCTTCTACCCTACTTGCTTAAATCATCAGTGACAAACAAGCCATGTACAAAATGGAGCCCTTCCAAATTACCACTTCTTTAAGAACAAGCACTATTGATGAAGCCTGATCCAAGGGGCTATTTAAAAGTAAAGTCTGAGTGTAAACAGATCAACCTCTACTTACTACAGGTAAAATACATGTATGTACCTTTCACTTTTTCATTTATTATGTACCTCTTCAGTTTACCATTAAAAAAAACAAACCAAAAACAACCAATATAGCTTGTATCACCAGCATGTTCTCACTAGAAAAAAACAAAAAGTATATACTCAGGAGAGAGAAAAATGTAGTCAAATGACAGAGATTGGCAAGGCAGGCTGTATTGAACACTATTGCTGTGGGTCAAGTTGCTGGAGCTCTAGCCACCCCACAGGCTGTGGTGCAGCCAGGGCAGAGGACGTGCAAGCCTTCTCACAGGGCAGAACTCATGCTTGTCTCTGATGAAGCAATTCACATCAAAATGCAGTACCATGACCTAGAACATGTCTGTTGCAAGAGTCACTAGAATTTTAGAGTTTCGTGACTCCTTAGTCCCTATATGACCCAATATGAACTGTATCTACTTTTTTAATTTCAGGTTTCTTTGTAGAAGGAAGGAAATTTGGTCATAAAAACAACCTACTTATGAATTTCTCCCCTTTGGTATGTAGCTGAGCCCCTAAGTGTGATAAATAAATAGCTAAAAGAGAAATTCAACCATGAATCTTGTTTCATGAAGTTATATATGCACAATTTCTTAGCAGTTTCAAAAGTTTATATTTTAACTGGAAGGACAGTTGTCAGAATAGCGTCCTTAAACTTTCACCATGGTTGTTCTCCGAATCAGGAGTGTGTGTGGGGGTGGGTAATAAATCTCTAGCAAACTACTCATTTTGATCCGGGCAATATCCGCTGTGTTTCTTTCTCCTTAAACACACAGAAACAAAAACAAATGGCCCCGCTGGCCAGTAATTTTCCTCTTTTCTAAGGAGCTCCAAGACTAATATGTCACCTTTAGACAAAAGAGACTTGGGCTGCAGGCTTTTTCAAGGCATAGAAAATGACTCTGGTCTTTCTGCAGTTTTTTTTTAAGGCAGCAAGCAGCCTGTCTCTCTTTCTCTTTGCATTTTGTTGTTTCAAAACACTCCAACAAGCAAACAATTAGCTCAATGGGCTATACTGATTACAGGCTCTTTGAAAGGAGTGAAGCATGAGCTCTTCAGTTGGAGAGTGACAGTCCTGAAACCTCCGATAAATACCAGAAAGGAAAGGGGAATACCATTTCACCATCACCAGACATCTCCTGAGGTCTTCCTGTAGCTAATGTCCTACCTCCAAAAGGCTGACAAACACAAAATCCTGCTGACAAGATTCTCCTTCACAGATAAGTATTTCTAACCACTATGAAACTAAGCAGCAAAATGCTTTTTTGCCTCCACCATCATGCCTACCTGTCAGCACTTTGTGTGCTAATTTTAACTAGCTAGCAAAAAGGGTTTCAAAGTTGTTGGGGTTTTTTTTTTATGACTGTCACTGCTGATGGAAAAATTTGTCTTGCCATATTGCTGTGCTGCTTCAGGGCTCTCCTCTCCTGTTTGACAGTGGCCTGAGGCTATAGACTGAGTGCTTGTTCTTTGCCACTGGCTTCAGGACTCCAACAAGCTCTGTGTTTTACAGTGCGACCACAGATGTGGCCAGTGCCATGCTCCTCCTGAATGCCATTTGGAAAATAAGAGTCAACACAGATTTTATCCACAGTTTCTTAGTTCTCCTATGAAGACAGACTAGGAGAGTTAGGTGTTTTCAGCCTAGAGAAGGCTCCAGGAAGACCTTATAGCAACTTTTTGGTACTTCAGGGGGCCTACAAGAAAGCTGAAGAGGGGCTTTTTACAAAGACATGTACTAATAGGACAAGGGGTAATGGCTTTACACTGGAAGAGAGTAGAATTAGATTAGAAATTAGGAAGATCTTCACTGTGAAGGTAGTGAGACACCAGAACAGGGTGCTCCATCCCTGGGAGTATTCAACAGCCAGGTTGGATGGGGCTTTGAGCAACTTGGTCTAGTGGGAGATGTTCCTGCCCATGGCAGGCGAGTTGGAACTAGATGATCTTTAAGGTCCCTTCCAATCCAAACCACTCTATGATTGGACAGTGATGATTCTAACAGCAACCTATAAATACAGCAATGAAAGCATTTTCATAGAACAGCAACTAGGAAACATCACATGTCATGGAGAAGATTAGTTTTCCTAGATGAAACTGGTATAGACCCCCAATCTATCTATAAAAAAAAAAAAAGACTGAAAGACCTTCAGTATGCCCAAGAAACAAGCAACACACAATTTCTTCTTTACCTACTTCAGCTGAAGAAAAAATAAGCTATAACTGCTGGATTCTATGGTTCTTAAGAATTTAGGGATTAATTTATACTGTGCAGAAACTCAGTCATCTCAAAGCTTAAAACTGAGGAAGGTTCCTTCTTCTCCAGGGGAAGTTTATGCCAAAATATCTGAAGTCTTAAACTGAGAGCACCAGGTTTTTCTGGGGATTATTACAGTGAAACCAGATGAAGTAAAGATGCCCACTGTCTGTGGTTTATTCTCTTTTGCAAATTGCTATTCCCTACACATGACTAATCCTTCTATCCCTACACCTGCCCAATACCCTCCCACCTCCCACAGACTGCTGGGAGAATATGCACAGACAGCAGTTCACTTCATCTTTGCACACTAAACGGAGTCCTTACTAAGCAAATTAACACTGCAAACCACTTGTCCAGTTTAGCTAATGGGAAAGCTACAGATGCTATCAAGTGAAAAAGAATGAGCCTAGTGCATCTACTTGATGAGAGGTCACAGCAAATTCAGTTTCAGCAACAGCAAGAGTATTTTAGACTTAGATTAAGAGGTTTTCATAGCCTCTATATTTACAGCACATAACATGAGGCGAGTTGATTAATCTTCATCAAACAGTAAGTAGTACAACAAAAGAACAGATAACCTCAATTTTCAAGCTGACTGGTTTTCCTAGTCCTATTATAAACTAGTAACTCCTAACCTGGAAAAATCCTGAGATCATTTGATGTCAAACTTTAAGAAGAGTACTCATGCATTTAAAAAATTAATAAAGTTTAATATCTGTCCAACTGTCTTTTGCACACATGCTCCTGCAGAGGAAGCATTTGGATGTCCATTCACTTGCATAAGATGGGAAAATGAGCTTTGAAAAGGATGGCTGTGGGACTGTACCTACCACCATTCCAAATAAACTCCGAGTTTGTGAGTAACTGGAGTTTGCTATCCTCCAGATTCACTGGACAGAAACTACACAGCATGAGTTGTACCTTTATTGTGAAAAACAACAACTTTGTTATTCTTGTTAACCCTTGATATTCTGATACAGCACTGACTGGACTGGCTTTATGTACTATATTCTCTGCTCTTTATTAGTGATCCAAGAGAAGATTAAGTGCACTTCACCATAGATTAGCTGAGAAGCTTGGTCTTGTTACTCATATTGCAACAAATTTTTTTTTTTTGTATTTTACTCTATAAGCAATAGTCACGAGAGTGACTGTACACTTCTATCAGTTTAGTACCTTAATTCCTGCATCTAGCCCTGCAAGGTTTGGGTCTTCTCAAACGTGTTGACAGCTGTTGAACTCAATACTCTGTTGTAACTTGATTATTTTGTGTTCACAGCTCTTCAGGGTACAGTGTCCCTAAAACCAGGCAAAGACATTATACAAACAATAGGTGAGCTTTGCAGCACATACACACACTAATCTTTCATAGTGCTCAGTAACTTTAGTCTACCACATGGAAAGCACTTAGTTCACTAACAGGTCAAGGAAAATCATCCTGAAGGTCATTAGCACTATATTTCTGAAGTTCAAGTATACTATCACTGGCAAACACAGAAGCTAAGCAGTAATCACAACACAGTGCAATAATCAGTGACATTCATAAGAACTCAACTAACCTTTTAATTCCTTCTTAAACAAAAGAAGGAAGGAAGGCGATTATTTTAGGATTCAGAACAAAAGCTGCTGAACTATTTCTGGAAATTCTTAACAGGCGATTTAGACAAACTTCATGCAGGAGATAAGTTTTGTTAGTACTTCTAAAAGTTTACTCTCAGTTTTACAGAATCAGATCCTAGTGCAAAATCCCAAGGCAAAGGCTAAAAGACTTCTTCCTCCACTGGAAGTAAATCCGTATTGTCACAGTTTCAGGAAGCCCCCCCAAGGTAAACCTTATTTATTAGAAATTACCAGAATTACATCCAACACAACAGAGCTGCCTTGCACGGCACAGATGAAAATTCTCCAGTTTCATCTGGTCTGCTTTCCTATTGCTGCTTTATATTGTATTTATAGAATAATATTACAGTATTATCTTTAGCACATACCATGTGTAAAAGCATAAAGATAAGTTGTCTTTTATATAGTTGTTGATCCTTTTCTACCAAAGCCTAGGACAAGGAGACAGAAAAAGTGTATTTATTAATCTCAGAAATCACTTTTTTGTTTTCCCAAGACAAACTACCACAACTTTCAACAATGGTTTCCAAAGACATTATGACACACCAAAAATAGAAGGTAAAAAAAGATAGCAATAGATAGTGTAGGATCTTGCTTCATTAGAAATAAAGAAAAATAGTGGCTGTTAAGAAAAATGCCAGATGCATTGATGTTTCATTAAAGCAAAAAATTCCACTGTCACAAAAGTCTAATTCAGGTTTTGACACACCATGTATGCACTGTTTACTATTATCATAGATAAATGCTAAAATACATCCCCAGTCTGGTGGTCTGTATATATGTTTATTATATTTATTAAAACTAAGGCAGCTACTTCGGGATGTCAGTGTCCTTTAGAAAACAACTAAAACAAAATATCACTCTAATTTGTTTCAAAGTTACTTAAAAGACAAGAAGCACAATAAATAACCTTAGTCTGTAATCTCAAGTCATTTTGGAAATTAAATACAATTACCTCTTACACAGCTCTAATCAGGCTACAGGGTACCATAAATAAATGTTGAAGAGGAGTATTTTGAAATTGTTAAAAACAACAGCCATAGCTTTCTTTGACCTCTTACCAGGATGCTCAGTACAGTCCATTCATTATTTATGAAGCCAGTCACCTTCTCCTCCAGTTTAATAAAGGTTTACAGGACAATGTATGGTTTTCCATGAAAGTTTGTTTCAGTAGTGTTTCTAGTTGTATCTAGAAGATTCCAGGATAAGAACACTTTTATGGAGCCATGATGAGACCTTCTGATCTCATGGATTTATGTATTTGGTTGGTAAACCATTAACACTAAAGTATCATTATAGCAGTTGGCAATGATATCAGTGAGTTTTGAAAAATAAGCCAGAAGAGAAAAAAAAAAATCAAGTAAACTGCACTGTGCTAGGAAGATATGGTATGTGGTAAGATGTACCTCATACACAGAGCATTTCAAATTCATTCCCCACGTAGTCCATCCCACTTCCACTACAATTTTCAGGTTTCTTCTCAAAACAGAGTTTGGCATTAGGACCAAGACTTCCATGATAAATACACTCATAAAATAGGAACAATTAATATGAAAAGAGAAAGCATGAAATTAACATCTGCAGTCATCTCAACTTGATAGCTCACCTCTCAATTTTCTAAGTCCTACTTCCCCAGTAAAGGGACTTTTCACCCCCTTGTCTACAGATAAATTATACATATATTATGCATGTAATTATGCACATAAATTATAATTAAATAATTTTAATTGCTCCGCTTCAAAAAGACAGATACTCTATTAAGTATGCATGCTCTCCCTCCATGTAAGCAAATTATTTCTCTGCTCTGGAATTAGCTATAAAAAGCTTCAAGTTGCATAATAAGAGCATGAGAAAAATTGAATGGGTTTGAGGCTGATTTCACCTAATCTCCCTTCATTTTACATTTGACACATTTTACCTTTCACAATGCTATCCCTTATATCATGACTACTTGTCAAGCACTATTGTTATAAGCAGTAGGATTTATGCAGGCCCATAACTTTGCTGGTAAGCACAAGAAAAAGTTGGTTCCCCAAAGATAAGTTGAAACAATCTTAACATTTGATACCATATTGATCCGCTATAGAGAACAAAATATTCTTTGAATTGTTTTCGACCTCACAAACACCTTAGAGATACCACTTTATATTTCAAGAAACACACAAGACTTTTGTTTAAAAATCATTTTTGTTACAAGATCGCAGACAAACTGCCACTTTTCTAAATCAGTAATTGCTGACAAGAGCTATTTAAGCTGTCACACATGCTAATAAATAGCCATGCACTCTGCAGGTATTTGGAAAAAAAAAAGAAATAAAAAAAAGAAAATGCTTTTAAACTATAGAAGAAGCTGAGATGCATAAATGGGAATAGCTTGTTCCCAAGAGCAGGGCAGTGCTCTAAATAAAAGTCCTTCCAGCCCACAAACACAGTGGGACAATTACATACTGCAGTGAAAGCAAGGAGTTCAAAGTTGGTATCGAGCTCTCAAGGACAACTGGAACTCTGCTGATGCAACTTTCTTAGCTTTAAAGCCTGTTCTGAACAACTGACCTACAAGAGTTCTTGAAGCAGCTACTGGTACTGAAAATTTCTATCTGTTTCTATTGTCTGCTGCTGCCAAAGAGTGCATCAACTCCAAATAAGAGTGCTACACAATATGACCATCAGCACAAAACCAGTAATTGTTATTACTAACAAGTACTCTTATTATTCACGGGAATTTTCTTTATGATGCTTTTAAACTGAAGAGTATTAACTTGCCAAACAGTGCCCTCTGTTTCTTTTTTTAAATTTTGATTCTGAAAGCTCATCATGTTTTCAGCTGATGAGAATCAGTAACAATTTTCATTTTCAGAACCAACTTTAGTTTGCTGCACCATTGGTTGAAATCCAAGCATTTAGTCAAGCTTGTTTCCCTCGCTGCCTGGCTTAGCACACGTAATGAGAATTATGCCTTTCACATTCATGCCAACTCCAATACATTAGATGCAAGAATAACAGAGTCAGCACTATATCAAGATAGACAGCACTGCAGAAAATAATCCAATGTATTCTTAACCAGGTAGCATTCCAGTTCCAAATGTTAAAACTAATGAACCATAAAGACCTAATGATAGAATAGAGTTTGCTTCTGCAGTCTAACCTTGCTTTGGTTAAGTTGTTGCTGGATGAATTTTAAAAAGCATTACCTTCAGAAAGTATCCTGTTTCATGTAGGTTAGGTATAGTTGGTACATTGCTTAAGGAGTCTGTCACCCTGCACTCAGATTGCAAAAATGAAAGCAACCACTCTTGAACTTCAACATAAACCCCTATCTTTTTTATAATTTTCATTAAAGACCGCATTCAAATATCTGTTTTGTGTACATTATTTTGCAAACTTTTTCACATCTGAAACAACAAAACAGGTCAGCTTTCACATGAATGTATGTATGTGCAAGCTTTGCATTGTATTACTAATACAGCTAATACAATAAGCACAAATAATGCATTTTTTTATTTTTTTCTCCTGTTATCAAATAATTCTATTTCATTTTAACCTTTCTAATTTTAATTGGTTGGTTTTGTGGGAATTTTTGGGTGGTTTTTTTGTATGCTTTATATGTATTTATGGGTTTATTTTCCAGCAAGGCATTGATGCATAAAGCAAGCTCTAGATTTCCTGTGAAGCCTACACTTAAGTCAACATTAATTAAACATGTCTTCTGGATAGAGCATATCCCTAAATAATTTGTTAAATGGGGATACAAGAACTTACACATTCCTTCCTTGAATGGGGATCCTCATACTCAGACTGAACATGAGCTGATCATTGCCAAGAAACAGTATTATCCAAGAGTGGTGTCAGGCTGTACTACAGCATATGTTTCCACAAGAAATAAACAGTTGAGCAGTACTCAATGGTTCAATAGTATTAAGGCATAAAACACATGAATTATTTTATTAATACAAGAATACATATTCAAAGAAAACCCTCAATGAAATTACAAGGCAAGACACGAGAACACTACATTATAATAACTGAAAACATTTGGTGAAAATAACCAAAACAGTGCTGGGTTGTCTGTTTGCTGTCTCCCCAAGATACCCTTCCTTGGGAATCATAACTGTCCCAGTGCCATCTGCCTCCTCCCTTTTGGTATCCTTTTTGTCTTCAATTTGCTTTGGTTCTTTTGCTCTAAATTTTCTTTGGACATAGAGAATAAACACCCATGTGTGGATGAATGACAGACTTATACCAAAAGTAGTTATGGAAAACATGTATGTTACGCAAGACGTAAAAAAATTACTTACCTTACCCAAATGATAACTTTTCCATTACACACGGCAGTAAGCAACTGGGATAAATCAAACCTAGAGACTTCACTGCCCAAGAGGCCTGGGGGCCTCTGTACCTTGCTTTTCTTACCCAGTTCCAGACCAACTTACTAGTTTCAGCACAGTGTGAACCAGTGAAGCCAGCCCTGTCCATCCCTGAGCTCTATTAACACAGTGCAACACTAGAACTAGTCATCCCTGGTGGAAGAGGTACTTCCACAAAAACATCCTGATACGGTATTTGCAAACCAGTTAAGCCAGACATGAGATAGCAGAACAGAAACCATAGTTTGAATTATAGGTTTTGTATTTTCTTGAACATAAAAATTTTAGAATTTAATAAATTAGCACTTTCTTGTGATAAACTTACCTTGTATTTCCATGAATAGGAGGGTTCTCTTTCCAGCACTAAAATGATGGCCAGTTAAGGAACAAGCTGTTCAGATGCATTATGTGACATGGGACAACCTGACAGACTTAAGGATTTCACTTTTAGGCCATTTTTCTCCAGTAAGACTGGCTGGTAGGGAAAAATTTACAAGCAGAAATTATAATCAATTATGAATTAATCAAATACCTGACTTGTGATTTGGACCAAAAGCAAATTCCCCATTTTAAGACAACTTTTTTTTTTTCCAAAACACTAATACTGTGAAAGTTTCCTTGATTTTGCTAATATAAATTAGAGTTAGACTACCATCATAAAATAAGACCACCAAAACAAACTGACTCTTCTGTTCTTGTAAGTCCACTTGACACAGAATGTGTAAACCAACACAATCTGTTTTAGTTGCTCTGCTTTAGGGTTTTTTTTTTTTGATTTGGTTTAGTTTTGTTTACTGTAACACCCTCACACAAGGAGTGATCCCATGAAAGTACTCAGTCCATTGAGGATCTAGGTTCTTTGTACCCTCATGGTGATGCAGAAGCAAAACAAGAGCTTACACTGCCACCATCTGATGAAAGAAAATATAAATCTTATGAAGCAAGACCAATGTGTCTGACCAGAAAATGCCAAGGGGAAAATATGCAAATGTAGGCACCCAGGTGGTAAGACTACCTCAAGCACAGTGTCCTATTCACATTTCACAAAGCTCTCTTTATCATCCTGGGAATCATTTGCTGACATCCTTTGTTCAAAACCAAGCTGTCAGTAGAAAGACTCCGGGAAATCTTGCAAAAAATCTTAGCTGCAGTAGCCACTTGTGAGATCTGAATTGGGCACATTTGGATCAATACCTGAGACAGTCTCTTGCCCTGCTTCAAAATGCCAGGTCATGAGCTCATTACTTTTTGCAATCATCTCTGCCAACTTTCAAACCCATGTGGCCTCTCCAGAAGCCAAGGCCTGCAAAGCCTTTGATACACATACACAGTTGGCTGTTGTACAGGCTATAATGGAGATAGATTCTTTCCTACAGCCTAGATGCTATTTTTAAGCTTACATTCCTTATCTTTAGGAAAAAAAATACACATTAATTCATACAGATTATTAAAAAGAGGAAAGCAGGAAGAATGCCAAATTTGATGTATCACTCCTATTTGTCACTGAAATCTCAATCCAACAAAACATTCCTACCAAACTTATGCTTTCAAAAGATTAATAAATCTTCTATGCAAATAGTGAGATATATATCAGTTTTGTAGGGTAGCTTGAGCATTTAAATCTCAATCTGACAGGACATCTATTGAGAGGAAAAAGAATAAACTTTCCCCTCACAGCCGTACTATGCAGCTAATCCTTCAGCTATCTGTTACCAGAATCCAGCTCCTGAACACTGCTCCTGTCTGGGACTCTCCCAGTGCCTGCTCCACAGCATCAGTGGTGATGTAATTACCATCGGGGGGGTTGGGTTCGATACTGGTCTTGTATAAATTTGCATATATTTGCATATATTCAAATTTTATTGTTATCATTTTCATTAAAGCTGTTCTAGTTTCCTTTTCTAATCACTCTCTCTCCCTTATTCCCTTCTCTCTTCCCCTTTGGAGAGGGAGCGGGGTTAACATCATCTGTTAGAGGTTTAAGGGGCCACCCTGACCCTAAACCTTGACAACACTGCATCGGGTTCCTGCTTGAATTTGCTGCAGTAAGGCACATGAATTTATTTTCCTTTTAAAATGGCTACTTTTATATTCCCCTTGTATTACTGAACTCAAGGAAAGTGCCCACCATTAGATCTAACAGTGCTGGGCTGCTGTTGGGGGAAAAACCAAACAAAAAAACAACCAAACAAAAAAACCACCCCAAAAACCAAAAAACCCACCAACCACAAAAAACTGCCCCACACACACCACCACCAAAAAGAATTTCATGTGAAGGTTACACATCTTAAGAGGCAGGGCAGAAAACTTGAGGATTTCTTCCATTAACTTGTAAGCTGCCTAAACGTTTACCCTGCTTTTACAAAATATTCTTTTATGTCATCAATACATTTGCTGTATTGTATTAAAATAATAAAGTGTACCAACAATTCATTTAACACAGTTAAACTCACCAACTGTACGTCCTGTCATTACATAGCTGGAAACTTCAATTTTAAAATTCCTATTGATTTTAAGAGACAAAATTTAGAAACAACATTCTTATGATTAAAACCACAGAATGTAGAATATTGCAAGACTTCAGAAATGAACAGTTAGCTTTACAGTTGAAGTAAAATGATTTTTGACTTTCAGTGGTTTCAACTACAGTATACTCTGCAACTGTAATTCCAAATGAAGTTAACATTAAATGACCTGGTCCTACCTAAAAATCAAAGTCTATATATGCCACTTGCAATAAATGAGTTTGGGGATTTATTCTGATTATTGTTTTAAGAATAACAGTTTTCTACTCCTATCAGCTAACTTGTGGTACATATCTTCAAGAACTCCTTCCTGCCTTCACACCACATCTTCAGCTTTTTTTGCCTTGCATGCATTATAAAAAATATTTTAAATTATGTCCAGAAATTATTGTACAAGTTTACCACAATATAGCATTTTTATATATATATATATGTAAGTAGAGAAAAACTGCATAATCTTATAGGGAGTATCATTCACATTCGGTAACAATACCTGGAGCTAACACAGTGACTGCCAGATGTTGACGCTGTAGGCTCATTTTAGCAACAAACACTGGTGCAGCAATACAGCTGCAAATGAAGCTTGTAGAGCTTGGGTGTACCTTTCTCTTTAGGAGAGGAAGAGTGGTTTTATGTCTGAGCAACAGCTAGCATGAACTCATTTCAGTTCTATAACAAAGCTGTCACATTTCAGTGGAACAAACCTCTCCCAATTCACAATGCAGATTTTTTGAGATAGGAGCAAAATCTAACAGAACCTAACACAGAGGTTGTTGAATCAAATCCCTGCACAATTTTTTCCAGCCCAAAGAATTCATACAAACTACATGAGTAGTTGTTCCCAGCCCATTCTGCAGGGGCTCAAATGTTAGCAATTCCAGATGGTCAGAGAATATCAACAAAACCGCTTCTAGTTGTTAAAAATAATTCCTTCACCCAGCAGATAAAGAACTGGTACAGAATGCCAATCAAAAACATGCTATGCAGAGAAAACAATGTATTTCTTTAACTACAGCATTGTTATGTCAACCATATTCCATACATTTCCCACTTAACACAGTGCAGAGATGGCAGTTTTTAATCACGCTGCTTTAATTGCACAAAAAAGGGTAGAGGAATACTGAGAAAATGCTACTAAACCACGCCTTACTCTTCACGTTGTGAAAGATCTGAAAGCAAATGACAAATTTATGTAGCCTCATTTCTTGGATTCAAGGTGTCATGGCGCAGAGATAAGTGCATTAGTGTCACATTTGTGTCAAAGTTAAATTTAAGTCGGTTCTAAACTTTTCAACCACATCTGATATATTCTATTTCACAACACAATACTTGTGGTTTACAGTAGTTTGGTGATAAATTTGTACAGTAGAAAAGTTTCCCAATCATTGTCAGACTGTTCTTCATGTCTTAGCAAATGTAGCTGTTCATTTTTGAATAAGTAATTATACTTGACCTGGTCTTTGTCACTTTATGCATTCAGTCAGTGACACTGTGAACATCTGGTATACACTCATAACACTTCTCAAGGTTCATTATATGCCTGTCTAGAGTCACGTGCCACAGAAGTCTTCTAGAAATACAAAAGCTATGCAGCTGCTCCTGTAACACATTTTGATATACCCTTGCAGCTTTAATTCATCCAAATAAACTCATTTTCATCTCCTGAGGCACGGGATGCCAGCTGCCACCACTGTACTGCAGTTTGGAATAAGTTGTAGTATGTACTAGTGCCATCCTTGTAGTGCCCAAGCTGGACTCTAAGGTCTTTATTGGTCCCTTCCAACTCAAGGTACTCTATGACTCTGATACCAATCTTTCAGGATCTTTTCCAGTGACAACTCTATACAGAGCTAGAAAAAAAAACCAAAACATTTCAAGAGTCAACTAGTAAGACGATCAGCAAGGACAAAATGGTGAAAGCTGAAAAGATCATCACGAACATCACCTACTCCACTAAAATACTAACATTGCAATTAATCACTGTATTTCTAGTACATTAATTGTCCCTATAACAAAATTATTAAAAGTACATTTTAAATTCACAATTATCAAAGTGCCAAGTGAACAACATTAGGTTAATTTTTAGAAAGATGCTTTAAGCCTTTAAGATGCACATTCATCCTATCCCATTCCCACAATTTACCTGGACTGAAAGGTGTTTGATACTTATCCTAAAGAGCCCCCACATTTGCTAGAAAATGGAAAGCTGGCATGTCTCGTAAGTGCATAGGAATAACAATGTCTTTTTGGGTTTTTAATTTACCATTAGCAAGAACAATATATTATTGAATATATATGCAAGCTCCCTCGTTAATGCAGTCATCCAGAAAAAATAATGTAATTAATATTAGACTGTTCTCTAGCCTGCATATAAGGCTGACCTCTGGGTAATTTTTAATTTATGACCTTCAATTTGCAAATGAACATATGAACATTTTCATATATTCACGAGCACAATTCAATTACAAAGAGAGAGAAACTGTGGCACCTAAAAATCAACAGCCCATTATAGCATCCTATGATGGGTAACTGCAACTGTACTTCACCTACTGAAATGAGATACCTACATGCTATTGTATTGCATGCTTGGAAAATACCGCAACCCTTTGCTCAATTTCACTGAAGTCAGCAGCATGATCTCATCCACCAGTGCAATCCTACACATCAATAACACATCAAATCTGCAAACTTGAAGAGCTAGGAGCGCTAGTCAGAAAGCCCAGTAAGCCAAAATACTCGCCAGCTGAGAAAGCACGCTGCGCAAGAAAACTTGGGTACTTCGCAGCATTTTTTCTTAAATGAAGTTTCATTACAGTTTTATGACTTCATAGAGGCAAGGTCTGGCTTCTGCTGCAATCTGGATTGCTGAGCATTTCTGAGCATTAGTCTGGAAACTGATGCTAGGTGAATTAATGCATGTTATTAATATATCAAAAGTTCTACACATTTTAAATTCTTTTTACAGGGCTTTGTCATGACAGACGGTGTTGCAACCATGATTCTTTTGAGCGGGGTATACATTTCCTTGCCAGGAAATGGGAGTTTTGGCATATAAACAACCACCCCAGTTAGCATTCCAGCACTCAAAAAACCTCCCCCAGTCTGGATTCCTACTAAAATATTCAGCTACAGCACATTATCCGATAACCGATTTTGGACTATCTTCAGGTTTCAAAACAAATAGTCTATTAATAACAATTTCTATTCACACTAGAGAACTATCATTTCCAAGATCTCCACATACATCCATTTGTCAGGTTACCCTTGCTTACCAGGGGCTTGGAAAGATCCTTGAAAAAGAAAACATTTTTGTTGAACTTAATTCCACAAAAAGGGACAGATTCTTACAGAACATATGGGGCTCCAGAGACAGCTAAACAACATGTAATTAGGTGACTGACATACACCATAGAAAGGAAGAAATAATCATTGAAAAAATATTTTTCATACTGAAAATTCAATTCATCCCTACAATGAAGGATATATTAATAAACCAGTTTCTGCAGTAAACTTTCAGTATCTGATGGAATAAAAAAAAATACTGAGCAAAATAAAACAATGACTGTTCAGAGCAATTCCTGACTTTGTTTCTCATCAGAAGAGTCTCCCAACTTCACAGACAAAAGGGCTGTAATGAATCAAATCACTATCTCCAAACTATAAAAGTCTTTATAAAAAAACCTGTTAAAATTGCAGTGAAATTACCATTGAAACAATAAATCCTCCTAGAAGTTAAAACTGTGCAGATCTTTATACTAAGTGAATTAGATTCCTGAATAACATGCTTATGATGGAGGCGGACAACAGAAAGCAAGTACTTATGAGCTTTATTTTAAATTAAAGCCATAATTATATGAAAAATTTAGTCCATTCTTAGTAGAAAGCCCATACAACTGAAACCATAACTGAGTTTCATCAGTACATTACACATCACTAGCTGCAGTCCATAGTTTTAGTTCTAATGTAAATCACATCTAGCTACAGCAAGATGACAACCCTGCCTTATTGCAAAGCAGCAGGAACACAGTTAACCAACAGGAAAAAAAAGGATTTAAATGCAGTGCTGCCTAACAACAGTAGCTAGCCTTGAAAAGGTTTACTTCAAGTTCTTTCAGAGGTTCTTCACACATATACATCTCAATGTCCTCTGCCTTTTCACCCACAGCCCCTCTACACTCAGATAATAAACAGCTATATTACCAGGAACACATTGCAACAAAGCTGTGCAGTGGCTTCTGCAGCATGGGGCTGTTTTCATACTTTGTAAGCCCAAATCAGTGATACCAGGGTTTAACTAGTGGTCAAGATTAAGCCAATGTATTGTCTTACCACCAGAAGCCATAGGAAGATAATTTTTTAGTAATACTGTCCAGAAGCCCTGGAGTCCTCAGCACAGGAAAGACAGAGACCTGTTGGAGCAGGGTCAGAAAAGCCACAGCAATGATGGAAGAGCTGGAACCCCTTTGCTGGGAAGCCAGGCTAGGAGAGTTGGAGGTGTTCAGCCAGGAGAAGGCAAGGCTCCAGGGAAATCTTCTTGGGGCCTTCCAGTATCTGAAGGGGCTGCAGGAAAACTGTGGAGGGACCTTTATGAGGGAGTGTAGACAAAGAGTAACCGTTTCAAACTGAACCAGTACAGATTTAGATTAGATGCAAGGAAGAAATTCTTCACTAAACAGATGGTGAGACACTGGGACAGGTTGTCCAGAGAGGTTGTGGATGCTCCATCCTTGTAAGTGTTCAACACCAGGTCCAACAGGGCTCTGAGCAACCTAGTCTAAGGGGGTGTCCCTGCTCATGGCAGGGGGGTTGGAACTCGATCTTGAGTCCTTTCCAACCCAAACCATTCTGTGAAGTACAGATTTATATATTCTAAACTTTCTTCTCCCTCTATTTACTATCTGAAGAGCAAAGTAAACATCTGCTACTCCCAAGTGTTTTTACTCTACAGGAAGCTGCAATCACAGATAAGTAAAATCATTCCTAAAGCTGAGAAACCAGAGACTAAAGGTAAACAACTGGGGAGGGGGGAAAACGAACCACACAAAAAAAACACCCCACAACTTTGCAGAGTTTTAAATCTGGTACTTCTTGGTAAAATAGGTCTGAAACTACTGATTTCAGATCCAACCCCCTTTATGTATTTAGCTTCATACATACTTGATGTGAGTTCAATCTCATTCTTCATCACTTCACTAAAATAAATCCTATACACAGAGTCTGAAGTGCACTGGAAGTGTGTTTTGCAAAGCAACTAGCAAGCCAAGAACTGAGCTGCCTATTTTCTTTCTGAAGTCATCTGAAGGATGTATTTTTCACCAAGAAAATGCCAAGCACATTCGGAGAAAACACTTTCAGATATTAACTGGGTTTGAGCAGCTACCTTTGATCAAAAGCAAATGTATGAGTAGTAGCTAATACTCCAAAATGGATCAGATACAGTAAAATGCATCTCAAAAATCTCTGAATCTGCCTACACCTAGGTTACTTCTAAAGCATACAATGAAGCACAAAGTGCCCTGATAGAACCTGATTTGTCACTAAGTGCTTTGAGGATTTTACGCAGAACTACCTCCAGCTTAATCCTGCAAACTGGATGCCCATTAGCATTTGAGGGACACTGAGCATAGCCTTTCAATCTAACTTCATCAGAAGAGTGCAGCTGAACTCTGACACCACAATGCAGTGCGAAGCAAATCACAGAAGACGCAAGACTGGACCTTCACCTGACCAACACACTACTGACCCAGACTAAAATGCTGGTGTTGACCCGTGCTAACAAGGCCTCAGAAAAATAATAGTTGCATGTTGTTTCCCAAGTATTGGAGAAAAAAAATTGCTCTCTTCCCAAATGAGAGACCTTTATCTCAAAAGCTGTGATCTTACATGACACACACTTCTTGAGAGGCTCACCTACAGAAGAAAACTTCAAGGTATGGGGGACAGGCAGTTCCAATTTTTTTTTTTTCCTTAATCATCATTCAGCCAATACCTTCAATAAAATTTCTTAGAAGAGTCTTAAAGTGAAAGCTGCTCTGATCATTGATACATTGCATTTTTTAATTCAGCTATTGCACTAAAAAATACCCATGGAGATGACATTTAAACATCAGCTAGTTTTAATGATGGTTGGTACTACTACAGTAAAAATCAGCAGCATCTCCTCTGCTAATAACATTTTAATAAATGTTAGGCAGCATCATACTTACCATTTAAGAGTACTGCAAACAGTTTTTCCTAACAGAACTCATACTTGTTAAAAAAACCAAAACCACAAACAGAAAAAAACCCTGCATTTAGCTTTATTAACAAAACAGAATTAAAAGGTTGCTATAATATTTAGAATGTATAGAGAATTATAAAACAGCAATGAATCCTAATAAGGAATTTAAAGTAATATATACTAAGAACAGTCCCTGTCCCTGGGAGCTAGGTGTGCATAGTGTTCTTCCTGCAAGTAGCCCATCATCTCTCCAGGAGAAAACAAAACATTAAAGGCATCAGTAAACAAGGCTGCCATTAAAAACATTTTCAACTTACAGGGAAGTAACTCACTGTAAAGTATATACAGAGGAAAACTCAGTGCAATCATGCAATCAGAGAACAAATGGAGGAAAAAAGCATTTGTATTTACAATTACTCAGTTTTTAAAACCGTGTGTACATTGTGATCGCTTAAAATGCAAGCTACATGTCTGCTGAATTAACTGAAGGCATAACAGGTGAGATGTGAGTTAAAATACTGCCACCAGCAGTTATACAACTAACCACAGATGCCAGTAGCATTTTTCAAACCCTGACCAGCTTGGAATGTTAATTCCTCTTGTACACTACCAGCCAAACACATAGTCCATTGCTTTAGATACAATACTTTCATCTTTCCTAGGAGTTTGTCTGTCAGAAATTACCTAGAAGGCAGAGAGAAAGAGGAAGAGAGAAAAACAAAATCAGTCAATATATGGTAAATTCTTTTTATACTAATCAGGTATTTTTTAATTTTATTTTCATGTTACTGTATTTTGACAAAATTATTTTGAAATTTTTTCCGAAACAAGCCCTTAACCTGTAGAAAAGTTAAGTCATTAATTGATTATTTTTTATCATTATTTTAGATACTGGACAGACTGAGTCGGTACTTGAAGCACATCTCTAAAGAAATAAGAGGACAAGATAAAGGCTACAATCACAATGAAATTCATGTGTGTACAGTCTCATACTACTAAAGTGAGATAAAGAAACACAAGCTTCTGTTCCCCTTAAAATACCTGATAGTCACTAGTGGAAGCTTTATATGCTGTTGCAAGAGGTCTCATTGTAGAAATTCTTGTAGTATTTGCAGGTTGTACTGGTGTGCCCACAGCTTTTGTAGGTGGAGTGAAAACTGAAGATGTTGAGGATGTAGAGCTCCTTTCAAAGTTTTCCATCACACTCTAATAAAGAGGGTTAATAGCATGTAAATAATTATTAAAAAGCAGTATCTCAACCTTTATTATTTTGAATTACTTATTATCTAGAATCTTTTGATAAAGTATGCTCCCATCTCAAAGCAAGCAAAGACCCTAGGTAAACTGCCTGTGAGTAGAGAGCACACAAGTACACACCACCACCAAGCATTTTCCTCACTGCAATCATTTATACACTGGATTGTGCCATTGCATAGTAACAGAAGCCTGTAATCTTTCACTGTACCTACTAAATGTCAGCCAAGTTTGAAACAGTATAGAGAAATTGTAATACTTGCAACAAACTTCAAGTAGTAACATTTTTCAGGCCCACCTGAACTAAGTAGCATAACATTCTCATTCTAAAGACTACTGAAATATTCTACCATATCCATACAGGACAGTCTCCAAGCCTTTACCAACTTACAGCTTTTTGCTCAGATTCAACTTGACAAGAGTTTCACCCAGTCCCCTAAGCAAATGCTAGAAAAGGAGCCTCAGGTTCCATTGTGTAAGCTTCTGTTTAGAAAGCAGTGCATGTAGAGTGGAAGAGGCAGCAAGTGACTTCATTGAAATCACAAGCTCCATGAGAGCCCAGAGAAAATAAGATGAGAAAATGACAAATAGTATGGGGAGACCCCTTTTGCTACATTTAGATTCAGTGGAGCACAGCATTTAACCAGCCTAAAGACAGCAGACAATCAGAAGTACATCCATCAGGTGACAGATACCCAAAATACAGGATAGACTAACTACTTTTATACCACTGTCCAGTGTGGGTGGCAGCTGACTCTGCGCAACACAACGGGAATCCCTGGAACTAACTGCTACTTTAAATCAGAAGCTTAAGTCAAATCCATCAAATCTAGTTATCAATTGCAAGGAAGATATTTTCAGACTTATACCAAACCTTTAATGGATTAGTCTCCAGAAACCTCTCATCTCCAAAAACACAGTTTAATGACTATGGGTTTATTTATTGATAATTTAAAAGTGGACATGATCCACAAAAGACATAATGAGGATTCAAAAGCAGTAAAGATCAGATGCCTGACAATAAAATGATCATTACTTCTAGACTTTCAGTTTATTGGCAATTTAGTCATTGATACAAACTGAAGACCAAAATAATAAATAAGTCAAGAAGATACTGGAAGCCCTCCCACCAGAAGCCTGCAGAGGAAAGGAGCACTGAAGTACACTTGTTTCTGGATTTTAATCAGTGTAAGAAATGCCTCGAACTGACAAAAAATGAATTTAAGCTTAAATTCTAGGGCTGTCTTCTCAGAATGGTTTACCTCTGAAAGCTAACATCACTCTATAACCTCTTATCCTTAGGGGAGACAAAAAACCCACAGCAGATCTAATAATCTCTGAATTAGAAAAGAATGACTGTCATTTGCCTAAGTTAACATACAGTGCCCAGTGCAAGTACTGCAAGAATTAATGGTCAGGGCATTGTCAATGCCTAGGAACTAATAGCTCATGATAAAATTAGACTGAAACAGAGCCATGCCTGCACCCAGTCACTACTTACAAGAAAGGGACATGTTTTTTTGTGGACAGGTAGGAGAACAGAATCAGGACTGTCTTGCTACCAAATTTTCAGTCTGAGGTAGTAAGATAAGCTGAAAAGCCAGAATCAGATAAATAGTGACATTACAAAGAATAAAAGAGAGGGATCATTAGGAGCAACAACAATCTTACTGGGACTTCACATCTATGGCAGGCCCTACGTGCCACAAATTCCAGTGGGTGAAACTCAACTCAATTGTCTCTTGTGTTCCAGTTTTACTTCATATCTTGTACAACACAATTCTGCACATTGTAACTTCCAAAGATCAAGATTTTTTCATAATGAGCCTTTTCAGCAGGAAGTTGTAAAATACTTAAGAAAAACTCATGTAAGGTGTAATACCTTATAATACCTACATAACTGAACTACTTATGCTTTGCAATTAAAAAAGAAAAAAATTTAAGGCGTCTGGTAAAATAAAGAGGAAGCTCAAAAGCAGAGCACCTTATATTTAAATAAAAACAGCTGTTAACTTACTTTTTCTATACATGGCTTGACACCAACCATGATAGAGTCACCAAAAATTCTTCCATCTTTGCTTAAGGCTTTCCGGGCTTGAAGCTTAGACTGGTATCGAATATGCATCCAGTTTCCTGTGCTGGACATCTGTATGAGGTGAAGTGAAAACTGTGAAACTTAGCTTTTTAAAGAATGAACCAGAATGTTTTAAGAAATAGTCTCAAACTAAGCCATACCACATGCTTTAGTATGTTTCCATACTGAGCAAATTGTAGAAGAATATATGAAGCTGATGCTTGAGGAAATCTGAAAAACAGAAAAAAATAAAAAAGTTAACGGGTAGTTTAAGAATTCTGGTGCTAAAATACAGCCCCATAAAGGGTTTTCTAGAAATCCAGAAGAGACTCCTGTTAATGCCATGTTAGAAGCAGTAACTTCAGGAATATTTTTCTTCTAGGCATTTTTACTTCACCACACTCAATGGTAGAATACAGCCTTCACCTGGGGCTTTCCTAATACTTTAGGAATCAACTTACCCAAATACAGTTACCCATGTGTCATCAAGCTGATCTTCTGAAGTCAGGGAATCACCCTGAGTATAAAAAGGATCTAGCTGAGCTGGAGATAGAGGAATCTTCCTAGGCTGCCCAATACTTGCAGGACTGAATATACCTGAAGCTGTTAAATTGAAATGGCATCAAATTACTTTGGCAAGATAGATAAGCTTAAGAGCCTACAGTGAAAGAATACATTCATTATCAAGCATTTCACATGCATGTCAAAGAGTTTGATAGAGATTTGTTTGGAGACACAGGCAAACATTATGTCAATCCAAATTTCACATCTGCAAGCATGCCAGTAAGTTTTATGACTAACAACTTAGCTTTCACTTTGACCTCTAAACACCAGCAGCTTAATACAGAAGCCAAATAAGAATGAGAGCGCAGATTTAAGCTTAGCAAAAAGCTATGAGTTTGCACACAAGACAGAAAACCTTATAAGATAGAAGGTGACTGACTGAATCTCAGCCGCTTCACTCAAGTACAACTCTGTGCATAGCTCAAAGTCTGAACAAGGAATAATTAAGTTGAAATTGTCAGCAAGTATTTCCTATTCACATACACATACCTTTTAAAGAGCTAGTAAATAAAGATGAAAACCCTTTGCAAATTAGCAAGGAGTTGCTGTAGCTTGAACTGTGACAATTTTTGTGTATAAAGGACAGTAGTAAGAAAACATTATATATTTTTACAGGAATCTACCTGTTCCAGGTGTTGATGGCATAGTTCCAACCAATGGGCTCTGTGTCAGAGAAAAGCTGGCCTGCATTAAAAAACAGAAAGTAAGAAATCATTCTTGCAAGTATGTTTCTCAAATCAAAGTATATTATTTTCTGGTAACAAACATCAAGCAATAATATTAACTGTTTGCCTTAAGTTGCTGCTAAATTTAAGAGTAAGAACAGATGTTTACATGTATATTTAATACAAGACTATTCAAAGTTATCAACAAAGCTATTTGATGATGTTTTTACTTTCTAGCACACAGCTTAGCAGATGGCCTAGACATGCAGTAGGCCTCAACTACTACATTCTGTAATTTCCAGATGATTACTAAGCATCAGAAGAGAATTACATTGACTTTCCTAATCAGAGGCTTAAATGCAAGCATCAGATACAGTATGGGAGTGCAGAGCAAACTACAGAAGGGAAGCACCACAAGCGACAGAATTCAGGATCTGTCTACAATATTTTGTCTACAATTTCTACAAAAGCTACTGGTATACCAGCTTATTTAGCCTTAGGGAGTTTAGGCAATAGGAACTGAAAAGTCCATTAGCTAACACCAACCACATGCTCTGTGAAACCAAATAGCTTTAAATATCAATAGTCAGAAACCTTTGAGTTTACTTTTTTCAAAACAGGCATCTCACTACTGCTATAGTATAGCAAGTCACACATGTGTGTGCATCCTGATAGAAAGATCGACAGTATCACATTAACCAGCATCTGATTTTCACTAGCTAAAGGGCTTAGAAGTCAAGGAAGTATAACCCCTATTTGTACCCCTCATCATTAGACTTTCTTTCCATCTCAACTTAGTGCAACTGCAGAAGGAAAGTATACTTTATTTTAGCTGCTAGTAGTTATTTTCTTTTTAACACAGGATTTAAATATCCAAATCAATTTTAGTGTAACTTTACCTGAATCGTGGCATTTCTTAGTCACGAGATCAAGCAAACTGGATCACCTGTAGACCCAGCAACATGCATTTTGATAGCTTTTTTTTTTTTTTTAATCCAGTCCTTTAAGACAGTATTGGATTCTGTCCTTCACAGAGAACTTGAACTTTCAGAATAAACTTCTCTGAAGGCAACACTAAAAAAGATTGCTCATTCAGTGAAAGGCCTTCTCCTTGCACCAAAATAATCATGTTCACTGAAAAAGAACCTACTAATGTTTGACTGCTCAGTTGAGGTAAGCAACAGAGCTTATTATTAGAATGACCTTCTAAATTTTGGTGTCACTCTTTCAGAATTAACCCCACCTCCTTGCCCAAATTCTGATTAAATATTTTACTCCACACAAAATTCCTTCTATTTCAGTAGATGCCTCTATTGCCCACTAAAAACCCAAACACGAAACAAACCCCTATTAGGACCCTTCAAGCAATCAGCAGCTCAAATTTACAGAAAGGTGAAAAGCTCCAACAAATCTGCCTTTGTCACATACAAAGCACAGCAGAGGCATGATTTGCTTTTTTCATTCTCTACACTATTGAAAGTCTGTAAGAAGAGGAAATAGCTCCAAGAGTGAAGCTCTCATTTATACTACACTGGAATAGGCACACCAAACACCCAGGCTAAGCAACAGTACACTCTGAAGACTCGCCGGTCATTTGCTACAGCCATTTCTACAACTGAGTTAATGAATTCACCAAAGCATTAAGCTACCTCACATCATCTGCTAAGAACAGGCCAGCACACTCAACCCACTTACTGGTCTCCTTGAGGTCAGAGGTGAGGATCCAAGTCCAGGACTAGATAATTCATCATAAATGCTTCTAACTGGTGGAGCACCACCTTTATCTTTATGTGTAGGGACTACCGGCTGTGGGGGAGATCCTCCTGCAATTAAGGGGAACAAATGAAGAGCATGAGAAAACTTGTAATTTTACTCCACTGCTGCTTGTTCTTGAAGCATCAACAATAAATTCAGGAAAAAAGTAATATAACTTCACAGTTTTTTTTTATTTGCAAGACATTTGGGAATTAGGCATTTCCGAAGTACTTTTCAATCCTAAATTCTGAGCTTCAAGACTTGTCTCCAAACTGTTTAACAGATCTGAGAACTGTTACAATGTATTGTATAAAGCACTCTCCCATCAAGATGCTCAGTTTACCTGCTATGCTTCATCACTCATTTAGGGATGCCTGTATTAGCACCCTACTGGTTCTCCCTTTTCTAAAAGGGGTAACTCTTGAGATTGCTTTTAAAAGGGTTTATTACAATCAGGTGAGATTCACATAACTATTTTGAATTTCATAAATATTTTCCTAAGAAGTTTGCTGGGGGTGGGGGGAGGGAGAGAGAAGAGAAGAGAAAGAAGGACAAGTCCAAGAAGCAGGAGACCACCCAACCACCCATCATAGAATCTCTCGAGTTCGAAGGAAACAATTCTGCTTGAAATTGAAAGAAAAGAGTATCAAACTGTCTTGCAGTGCTTCAATCCTTAATTTCTCCTTCAAAATAACTAGCATACTAACACCATCAGACATTCAGATTACACCACCTTATTTAATACAAATGGCAAGATCACACACATGAATTAAGTCACTGAAGCTGTTAGCTACTCACCTTTCTCAGAGAGGAAAACAGACATAATACCACCACCTTAGAAACTTGGGTAAGGACTAGATAACTAGACTTTTTAACTAGATACTAGTTAAAAAACTTTTTTTTTTCCTCCATCCAGTTTTTAAAAGTCTGTAAGCAACTTTTTACAAGTCATTGTAAAGAAATCTATTTGCCAGCAGACAATGAAAAAACATTGATGGCTGTACATGCAATTGACCTGTAAAGAGATGTATACATTCACTTGGATAAATTGATTGCTAGAGGTTATTACCTTCACTGCAAAAGCAACCTTTCCTGGTACAAATTTACCATGTTCAAAACATTTATTAAACTTCAGTCTGCTTTGAAGTATTTATCCAAAATCCATTGAATACACTTGAGTTTACCAGTCAATCAATAAGTCGAGCTCATTTATACCAAGTTATAAAACTACAAGAATTAAAGTCTACAAGAGTCACATAGAGCAGTAAGACAAATCAACTGTTTACTTTCAGGACAACTTTTCAGTATTTAATAAATTCTAACCTGCAAGCAGCGGAGACCTCATTTCCATTACGCTGACTGAAGGGCCGCTTAAAGCACGTGGTTGTGGAGTAGCAACCACTGGTGCAGGTAAATCACCCATCAAGAATCCAGGAAGAAATCCAGGAGGAAACTGAGCACTAGCTCCTGGTTTGGGAGATGTCGGGGAGCCAAGAGTCATTGGCTCAGCTGCTGTGTTAATGAAAACAAATTTTAGAAACACAGAAGAAAACAAATGATCCAGCCTTTTTTTTTTTTTATATAGAACAACTATTTCAGCAATAGAAAAGTGAAATAATATATAGTAAATGACTTCGACACTTCTAATTACTTATTTTCCAAGTAAAGTTTATCACAGTCTTGCAGCTTTTTCCACCTATAAACTGCCACACTGAGACATTGTTCTTGAAATGTACTACCTCTGTTACAGCTAGATTTCTAGTTTGAAGGAAAATTACAGGGTTTGCATTGCTTTATAGGTGTTTCTTATGGAGAAGTATTTATGCCAAGGTTGGAATCTCTGCTTCCCAGGCCGGGGAACATAGTCCAGTAAAGGACCACAGGCTCATTCCACCCACACTGCCGCTTCCCCACGGCTCTTTCACCACAACCAAACTCACCATAGGGCAAAGCCACCTTCTCCTTTCGGGATGCTTTAAGTATGGCTCTTACATGAGGGAGCAACAGAGAGCCGGGGGGTAAATGGCCTAACCCCAGGCCCTTTCTCATACGCGCCAAGGATAAGGGACTCATATTGGAGCGGTCTCCTATCACCCTCATCAGCCCGGCGCCATTCCTCGGCCTGGAGCAAACCAAGCGAGTCCCCAGTGCCCTCAGTAGCGCTGAGACGCGCAAGCAGCGCTGCGAGCAACGGCCGGGCACCGGCGACCCGAGGCTCCTCGCGTCGTCCTAGGGTGCCGCGCGCTCCCCCGCAACGGCTCGCCCCGCGCTCCCCCGCAACGGCTCGCCCCGCGCTCCCCCGCAACGGCTCGCCCCGCGACCGGTCGCGGCGCGAAACGACGCACAAAGAACGAAGCGGCAGCGTCCGCCAAAACCGAAGGCGGAGAGAGCATGACAACGGGTACGGAGGAGAGAAGACACAGACACCGCGATCCCGTTCACCTGCGGGCGGCGGCTCCATGGCGAAGGCGGCCATGCCGGCCCGTCAGGCGGGAAAAGGCCACCGGCACCTCCACCGGGCGCTTTCAAACGGGACGGAACTTCCGCCTGCCGTCACTTCCGACACGCCCCCCTGGCATCTTGGGAGCGGCCCCCGGGCAGGAGGGGAGATGGGTGGGACCTTGCGGCGGGGCGAGGCCCGGCTCCGAGAGGGAAAGGATCGCGCTCAGCGTTTTCTCCTGAACCGCCTACCGTCACCGGCAGCTGGGCGGCCGCGGTGTCAGAGCGAACCTCGCGGCTTTCCTGCCTTTTGTCGTTGCGGCCGAACCTTTGCCTTACGGCCCACAGGTCCCCTGGCCTGGCTTGTCCTACGGTCGAGTGTCGTGAACTGTGATCGTTATACCCACGGTCTTTTTGTGGGGTTAAAATGCTTCTGCTGGGTTATTTCAATGGGAAAAGTGCTCAAAAATCTTTCGTTGAGGTTACTTTTCCTGGGAAATGACGGTCAGTCATTTCCAAGGTTGACAGCATACACAGCCACCCACATCTGAAATGGAAATAAAATGACCAGCTCCCCCGTGGAAGTGGGGAAATTATGACCACAGAATAGCAATCAGATGTAGAGGTTGTGGGGTTCTTAACTTAAACCTTGCATTAACATAAATGTTAATGAGCAATTAATATTGGGAAGAAGACCCGGTGTAGCTCCTCCCCAGTGACAAGCTGTAAGGGTGGTTTGATAATACTTTGATCAATGGTCACCAATAGGGTGATTCATGCAGGCCTGCTGTAGGAACTTCACGGGATGGGTACAGAGCTGCAAAGGAAAGATCATGTTGTCTCCACGGGGATGCCTGCTAAGCATGTGTGCTGACCAGCTCCCCTGCACCTGGGGACCATACATCTGCCTGGTCTGTATCTTAGGGTAAGTAATGCTGCTTTGATTGCTTCGCAGGAATAATAGTTTTGCCTGCTTTGTAGGAACACTAGTGATATGGAACACAAACAATAAACAAGCCATGATAATTAATGATAATTTCGTGTGGTGGTTGAATACACGGATCCTTAACACCCTACTACACAAGCTATGGTTCAAACTATTGCTATCAGAGAAAACTATCAGTTCTTGAAACAAAACCTTTGAAATCACTTCGGATAAATTCTGTACTAAACACAGTGGGTTTACTGTCTATACCAAACCATTCAGAACTAGCATGAAGGCCACAAAAATACTATTAAAATCTTTTACAGGTTTGGTTTTATTGCTTTTTCAAACACGCCACCTTAAGAGGGTAACTCCAGCCCAAGATCTGTCAGAAGGATCAAAGTTACCTATCCTATGATGTCTGATCTTTATACATGATGTGGACTGGAGTGAGGGGACAGCAAATGAAGGCTGAATGCAAAGAGGCAGTAGTAGGGAGTCAGACAGGTGGTTATAAACATTTTCCATATCTTCTGCAAAATGATTTACAAAATAACCCTGATGGGCTGGTTCCAGCACTTTGAAAATATCACTTTAGTGCTCTTCAAATCATTGCTTGATGAGAAACAGTAGAAAGAAATGAAGCATTAAAGCATCCTACACATTTTAAGCATCCTCAAAAGAGCACCTGTTTTAATCTCCAAAAATGTTTAAGGGCTGGCTATCTCCCAAAATTCAATAAAGTCCTCTCCAGTTGCAATATAAATTTTAAAGGTACTTTATTATAGGAACACTTTATTTTGGAGATTTTACAACCAGCAAGAACACATAGGTTTGATTTAGTATTAAACAGGGCAACTTATCTCAGTTATTTTATTTCTTTTCTGTTGCCTGCATTTTCTGATGGTTCATAAAACAAAACAAACAAAACAACATATTCTGGGGTTTTTGTAATATTTCAAAGAAAATTGAACTTTATCTTTTTATTAGTGCTCTAGAAAGAGCTTGCTCTTCGGCAAAAACATTTCTGAAATCACTGGAACAGCATTTGGCTTTTAGACTGCATGCTGAAAAAGGGGGGGGCAAAGGGAAGCAAGTTAAAAATAAATTTGTAAATACTTTTAAAAGCACATGTGAAAGGGGACAGATTAAAGTACATCCAACTTCGGTTACTGTACAGTCAAAAAAAGATTGTTTCACTTCTCTGTCTTGATCAGTCGTGATTGTTTATGCTTCCACTTGCCTTTATCTTCTGTTCTTGGTACTTGTGAAGCTGCTCCATGAAGCCAGGGTTTGGACATGCTGCAGGCCTTGCATTTTTCACCATGGAAAATGCTCTAGCAAAACTCAGTCCTTCTGAATGCATTAGAAAACCAGTGACTACTGCTGCTGCACGGGAGACTCCTGCATTACAGTGGACCAGTACCACTCCATCCTTCAAGAAAAAAAAATATTAAAGTTGGGATATTAATTAACTGGAAACTTCATATTGTTAAGATGTATTAAGAGCTCCTTTCTGAGCTCAAAGCAAATATTTACATGTTTAAGGAACTCCAGACACAGATATACAAGACCCAAATTAAATATTTTCCTAACTAAAGCCACTTTATTAAATACTTCAAACTGATTAATACTTTAGAAGTAAAAAAACAACTCCTCTGTCCTTCTCCCTGAGACCCCACAGCATCCCCCTCATGTAAAAAACAAATCACAGATGTCTGGGATACTAAGTTATCTGATCTAATTGGGTGGCAATTTTAACATAGGTTTTCTTTGCAGTATGGAAAGGAACTCGACTCTATTTATTAGAGTGTTAAAGCACAGGAAAGCAGCAAACAGCTGGGCACACAGAGGCAGATTTTAGAACATCTTGCAGTTTCAATTGCAGACTTCTTGTATGTACTCCGGAGTTCTCCAGTGAATGTTCTAGGTAGGTGGGATCATGCACAGGAACAGAAAAATCAGAAAAGATTTAATGTGTTTTGCAACAAATCTCTACTTCCTCATCACACCGCTGGTACAACTGTGGCAGCCAGTGCAGCTGGTACAACTAAGGTCCCTTAACTGGGGATGAAGATGCTAAATCGAAAACTACTGAACTTCCCACAAACTCACAAATGTTTTTCCTGGCGTTTAAATTCAGGCTTATCCTGATTTATCTATAAAATTAATGGGTTTATCCTACTTAAAGATTTCCCACACAATCTTTGAGATACCTGAATGACTCTGAGAAGACACTGCAAGTTCCTTTAAGAAATAATGGGCAACAGTTAACATGAAGACAATTAAACAATGTACTGTGGCTTAGCTGGCATGTGCAAGGCCCAACCACACAAAGGCCCAACCAAAAATCCCCAAGCCTCTAGTGTCTCCATATTCTGAATAAAGATGCCAAAACATCACACAATGTGCTTCGATGCTTCAAGCTAAACAAATATATTCTAGATATGAACAGCCTGCTCTGTCTGCCCTTAACAGGCACATATTCAATGGGCATTTTACCCAGAGGAGAAAAAGGTTCCTATAACCACCCGGGTTCCTTTACAGAAATTTGATGGCTAATGCTACAGACCCAAGAGTTGCAATTATCTGCTATATTAATAAACATGCAAAGCAGAAAATGCTTCCTACTCCAAAAATCTTCCAGTTTAAATAAAGTAAGACAAAGACACATGAAATTGAGTGTTGCCCTTGCTGAAGAAATGCCAAGCTGAGACTGGAAGAATGACTTGCTCAAATTAAAACAAGAAGATTATAGCAGAGCTAGGAACTGAATCTAAGCTCCATCATCCCAGAACAATCCATTACAATAGCACCCTTTTTTATGATAGAAATCACATCCCCTTTGCATTGCCTGCTGGAAACCATGATCTTTGCTTCCATTCTCACATTCACAGGGGCACGCTTCCTGATCACATAGACTATAGCAATGCTGAGCAGACTTGTACATGTATTTCAATGTCAGAAGTGCCAGTCGTGACCTGTAAATTCATTATCTCATTTATAATAATTACATTAAAATGACAACAATAAAAATTAAATTTATGCCACTGCTAATGAAACAATTGCTGAAGCTTATCCACTGTAGATCTGGAATAGTTTTTACTGATTTAATGGGAGTCATTTTAGACATAACATACCATAATCCAGATCACTACCAAGCAGTGGCACTGAGTGTAGAACAACCAAGCACTGGAAGTGATCTTTTTTTTTTTTTTCCTTCTTTGTATAGCTCATAATTTATTTCCCTCTTTCACATTTCTTTAAAGGTTGTTGTGAGGGGTTTTTTTAATGACTGTTCTCTTGTACCTTGCCAAAAATTATACAGTGATAGCCATGGAACAGACCTGAAAATTACTTAGAATGAATGATCAGGGGCAATGACATTAAATCAAATTTAATACTGAGAACATGTATCATTCATTGCTAACTCCCATTTTTTCTTTATATATAATTCTGGCATGTAATTCTTAACTCATTTTGTATTAGAGATGAATACAGAATAAAAGTGAGAAACATATTTTCAGACATGAAATTAGTATCTCCTTACCAAGAGCTCCTTGCTCTGATCCTGATAGTCTAACCTTTGCCTACCCAGAAATGGTCCATGGTCTTGCAAGAACCTCTTAAGATTCAAGACAAAGCTTTTTTTCTTTTTTTTTTGCCTTTTTTTTTTTTTTTTTTTTTAATTTTTATACAGAGCAAAGGAAAATCACCTTCCATAAAGAGAAAAGGTGACTTAAGTGCTAAGAAGATCCTGAGAAAATCCTGACGTAGGAAATAAATAGGGTGAAAGGACTCCTGAGGTTGCTTGGCGACCCTGTCTGTAACTCAGACCATCCGTGACTCCTGTTTGTTCAATTCAGGCTTAGTGTGTCATTTCTGACAACCATCCCTTTAATACACTGGTTATACATAGTGGACAAAAAGCCTCACCAAGGAGGCTTATACATATATATTATATATATGTTATTGTGTATATATAGTATTTATATATTATATATATGTTTATATATTAAACAGAAAGAGAAAAAGAATATATCCCTCATTCACAGAGCTATGATCTGACATGGGTCACCTCACATGTCGTGGAAAATCTGCCTGCCAATTTGGAGCCTAGAGGAAAAGGTGAGCTCTGATCAGTATCAGAATTTGTAACACGGTGTCCATGGTATCGAGCAGTTAACAGTTTTAGAAAAATCAATCCTGTAACAAGTACCAGCAGGCAGTGACTTAGGGAACAGTGCAGGCTTTACTTACATCCTCAAACTCAAGAGCTCGTGTACTCTTTCATTAAGTTAACCATGTTATAGTAATCATTTCTCATATATCAAGCTCTTTCACCAGTGAAGATATCTCCCTTCCCCACGTTAAAAGAAGCAGGAATGTCTCCTTGTGATTACTTACAGAGAGAAGCACTTCACTATACATTTTACCAGAAGCTCTTTTAACACTATTTAGACAAAGCAAACAAAGTGATTCAAGCCATCCAGAGATCTGTCTCCACATAGTACTATCATGAACTGATCCTGGAGACCATCTATTCCACCAACTACCTGCTGTTTCACTCAACTCTCCCATTACAAAACTATCTATATTGCTGTAAAAGTTTTCAGGAAAACTCCTTAGTTTACAAAACAGCAACTGGAATATAAACACCAGAGGCAGAAAGGAACACTATGCAGTTATGAATGGCAAGTCTCATTTGGAATTGAAGTGGAAACTGTAACTAGAAACTTTGAAAAGGTCATTAAGCGACAGTGTGTATCATGTAGCTTGTAAATGATAAATGAGAAAAGGAAAGAACACTGTGTGACACAAAGAAAGCTGGGAGAAGATTATCTTCTTTTGTCCTGATCTACGTCAATAATGAACACAGCAGATATGGTGGCATAATGTACAATAAAGGTTTGGTCGTCAAGTCACTGTACTGAGACCAAAGTGATGTCAGAAATGACACACTAAGCCTGAATTGAACAAATAGGAGTCAGGGATGGTCTGAGTTACAGACAGGGCTGCCAAGCAACCCCAGGAGTCCCTTCACCCTATTTATTTCCAACGTCAGGTCTTCCTCGGGATTTTGTAGCGATTAAATCACTGGCTGGCTCCAAGGCTACTAACACACTCTGACAGTGTTGGTACATAAGTGCATGTGAATTCATAGCTCAACGTGCTGCATCCTCTAGAAATTGCCCAAATTCTCTGTTTCAAATTTTAAAAGGCAATGGCAAAACTTCCTGTTTAGTACCATGCTTTCTTTTGACAAAAGATACTACTTTAGATCTTAAATAGGGAAATAAATAATCTAAACAGGATAACTAGTAGCATTAATTATTGATATACTGTACCTGGATCTTGGCTTTCTCAATAAATTCAAAACATTCTGGGAAATAGGAGATAATATCAGTTTCTGGGAGATCCAGAATAGAAATGGTTTTGTATATAAAGTCATTGAGGAAGGCATTTTGGACTCCATATGCCACATTTAGAACATGAGTAACCTGTCAAAAAATATTAAAAAAAAAAAATAAAGAAGGCATTTTCTGAAGACAGCAAGCAAAAAGATCAGTACCAAATGTGGATTGTTCTCCAGGAATACACAGATTATAACTTACACAAGTGCACTGTTCAGTTTTACATACATAAGCTGTCTATGGTGTGCTTTTCTCCAAGGAGAGTTCTATACTTGTGTTAAAATATATTGTGATAAAATCAGTTTTTCTTTCTTTTTTTTTTTTTTTGGTCATTTTTGTTTAAGAGAAAATTAAAAGATCCCTGCTCAACCAAACACAGGTAAGAATTTTCAACAGAAAAGGGAGTTGTCAGTACACAGATAGAAAATAAAAGAGACAGCAGCAGGAGTGGGAGCACAGATCACCCAACAATCCCCCAAATTTCAAGCTTGCTCATATCCATCACCTAATGTTCCTTCTACTGAGTTACTGTTACCATTTATTGGAGCAGAAGGATTTCAGAGTAAACTCTACCTGCATTTGGCAGGCTAGACCACCTCCGGCCTCCTGCCATCTTTGCTCTGTTCAGGCTGTGGCCAGGTTGTGGGTTATTTTAACTTACAGTGAAGTGACATTTAGATGGCACCAGATGCCAGCCTGGTGCACTCCCTGTCCTGCAGAAGCACCACTGTCCGAAGGCCTTATCACCCCATTACTGTAACAGAGAAGAGTAAAAAGACCAAAGTTCGGGACAGACTTAGAACTGATGCTTTGTTTTTCTTGTTTCATCCATCCCCACATGGCATGGGGCCCAATGCTGCTTAACATCTGAAACCAAAACGTGTATGGCAACGAAGGCAACGTTCCAGAAAACGTCTCTAAACAGTCATTAGTCTTGCAGCAAAGTATTTCAGCTTCCTGGGAAGCTTGCAGGCATCCCTCCATCCCTCTGCAAACGGAGCAGCTTTTCAAAAGTGCAAATACGATACAAATTTTCTTGAAGTTGCTTGAGAATATTTTAGGGTTTTTTAACTTAAAAAATTAAATCCACCTGCAAGCACCATGCGAGAACTGTTTTTATCTCCCTGTAACGTTACCTTATACTTTTTCATCGTCTCCAGGTCGTGAGCAGCATCCTGCGACCCTGAAGGGAAAGTGAACCGGTTGCCACGCTGAACCCCTTCCCGGCGGGCAGCACCACGCCCTCAGCCCTGCCACCTCGGGACACTCCCGGCCCCGCTACGCCCGGCAAGTGCTTGCCCAGCGGCAAGAGCCGTGGGCCTTCTGAGCGGCACCGACGCGCCCGCCGACCCCCAGGGTAGCGGGACGAGGCGCGCAGCCACCGCCGCCACCAGGGTCTGCCTCCAGCCCCACTCACCCAGCAGCAGCCAGGGCTTCACGACGCCGACCTGGAGGTCGGCGCTGAGGTCCTGCACGTAGCCGCTGCCACCGGGTGCAGCCTCCGCCTCCTCCACCTGCAGGCAGGCGCCGCGCCACGTCTCGATGATCCTTCGGCCAGTCAGCGTCGTCACGCGGGTGCGCTGCTTCCGCAGGTTAGCCCTCGAGAAACTGCGGATCTCCTGGGTGAGGGAGTGCATGGCCCGGGCACCACCGCTCGCCCCGCCACTGACAGCGAGACCAACCCACCACCGCCCTCCGACTGGCCCCGAGCCCCCGCCTTCTTCCGTGCAGGCCGCGATTGGCCGAGCGCAGACGGCCCCCATTGGCTGCCTGCCACTCGGGGGCGGTGCCGCAGCGCGCAGACGTGGGGTGGGCGGGTGATAAAGGCTTCGAATGGGGCGGGGTTAGGTTGTCGGGCGGGTTTGTTGCGGGGCCGGGCGCCCAGAGTGGTTTGGGTTGCTGGGGCTGGATGCCCCGGCCTCTTTGTATCGGGTTCTTGGAGCGATATGCGTGAGAAACAGCTCCCTGAGAGGCGTTCAGGTGACCCTAGAGAGCCAAGAGTGGTCTGGTCTTTGGTGGTGTCGGCCACAGATGTGCCTGTGTTTTTTCTGTAGTGCTGGCGAGCCTTGCAGCAAACTTTGGGTTCATTTAGGGTTGGGGGGGGGGGGCGTCTTAATTTTTTGGTCATATTATTTGTGTGGCTTTGGTCTGCCAGTGTGATTAAGGCAGCCTTTAAAGGCCTTTTCAAATTAGTGCTGCTGTTTTGAAAAACAACTCGTGCATCAATGTCTATCTGATTGTAATCACATTTGCTTCATGGGGGGCAAGGGAAAACACTGTAAGTAGTTAAATAGAAAAACATTAGAATTAAATTTTTTTTTCTCCTCTTCAGAGTGATTGAGCTGCTCAAGAAAGGCTAAACAGAGCTAGCATCTTATGTTTACCAGAGGCAGAGTAGGAAGAAAAGGGAGGCAAGCTGAGGCTGTTTTTCCCCTTAAGTCACTTAATATCCATGTTTTCATGTATTCTCTCTACAGTATGATTTGTAGTGTTGTACAGCTAGTATATAAGTAGGTGAAATTTTTGAAGTAAAATAATACTGTTAAATTATTCCAAAAATACTTTTCAGGCTTTTGAACAATCTTTCATGGTCGTTTATAGAATAAGATTGTTTATAGAATAATTGCTACAGCACTTTTCCTTCGGTGTTACAATATTTCTCAAACCTGTGTTGGCAGGGTATGATGACTCTCAAAAGATCCTTCTGATAGCTCTCTCTAATTCAGTACAGAGCAAATACCATGTAAAGAGGCCTACAAATGCTTTGTCAATTGAAGAAGCAGGGAACACAGTGTTGGGAATTGCAGGAGCATTGTTATTTCTAGGAGTGCCAGAGGCAATCTTCTGAGAGGAGTTAAATATAAAATCAAATTAATCTGAAAAAAAGCAAAATAGCTTTATAAAATTAAAGAATTGTGATGCACTTAACCAGAAGAAAGCAATGGAGAGCTTTAGGCCCATGGGTTAACCCATGAATTGCATAGTATTTAATGGCTGGTTTTCAAGCTGTGTTAGCTTATTACAGCTCCCCCTGCATAGAGCAAGAACAGTAGAGTATTCTGCAAGAATTTGCAGTGTCTCATGTGTCTGGAATTTGGCAAGGCCTGAGCAGAATTTGTTTGCAGTTCAGATGCAGAAGCCTGCCGTTTAGAATAGTGAGACTGTGGGATGTGCTTTGTAACCAGTTTGTCCCCTGTATAAGTACAGGACAGGCTGTGTAAGTGTTTGCAAGGCTAAGCTGTGATAGATCTGTAAAATGCTTGCAGTGTAACCTTAGAGAACTATATGCTATTCATTAATCTCTGAGGAAGAGCCTGTAATACGTGTTGACAGAGAAAGGCAGCTGTTTCCAAAGTAATTGATTTATTTTCTACTAGGAATGTTATCATTGTTACAACTACCTTAAACACCAGGGGTCTCTACTGCACGTAGAATCTTTACTATTATTGCTCTGAAATCCAAATATTCTGCAGATGCTTATATGCAGAATGAGTATATTATTATGCCTATATCATAAGCATTATTTCTGTCCTGAATATTCAGACACTCATTTTTGTGATGCAGGCATTTACATGCTGTGCTCAAGTTGCTCATACTTTCCATTACAAGATAAAGGAAAAGATAATTCTATTATAGAGTTGAAAATTCAGATATCAGTTCACAGATGAACATTTCCTCATGCATGCTTTGCTGAGGGTAGACTTCTGTTTAAGATATGTCAGGAGCTGGATGCTGTCTCCACTTCATTGGTTGAATGCATTTATAGTATTGACAGATCTTCAGGTTTTGACTAAGCTACCCCTCAATGCAAATTCAGTAGAGTTTTAAGTAATTTTTACACTCATGGGTTCTTCTGTTTTGTCTGTCAAGACTTCAGCAGAACCTGTTTTAGTGGATATAACCAAAGAAATCAGCAACATAGTAATTATTACAGAAAGCAATTTGTACATAGTCAGAAAGCTCATATGACAATAATGTCATGTCTCTGGTGTATGTTTCCTTCCAGTATTCACTTTGGTCTAGGTAATGCCTGTACTTATCAGTGCAGAAGAGCCTATGTCTATCAATGAAATTATAACCAGACTTTCCAGATAGCTGACTTGGAGAAACCAGCCTCATACTCTGAAGACTGTGTCTGTTAGAGGGCTGAACTTGATTGTAAAATGCACCAAAAATTGCATCATTTGCTTCTGTCATTAATTTAAGTGAATAATCAAACTCTTAATTAGTACACTAACTACATAATGTTTCAAACTGAAATGACCAGATGACTTTGAGGTATAACAGGAAAAGGGAAAAAGTCAAAATCAGCTAATAGATCTAACTAACAATAGAAGCCCCTGCTGCAGACTGTATGTTTGTTAGCTGAAAATTACTGAGAAGTTGGAAATAACTGTGTGCATGTTGGTCACAGGATGACTGTGAATCATGAATGCAGTGTGGTGATGAGAAAGGCAAGTATGACTAGAATGCATCAGGAGGTGTTCAAAATAGGGAGAAATAAATAATAATGCTGTTGTATAAAGCTCGAATAAGCCTTCTCCAAAGTGCATTGTGCTGTTTGGGGATGACCCTATTCAAGAATGATCTCATACATGAAATAAGTGCCAAGAGTAGCTTGAAGCTTAAACTGATTTTTATATGTTAGTTTCTCATCAAAGTGCTCCATGGTACTTGGACCCCTTGGACAGGCATCTCCTGTTCATACTGACTGGAGTGGGGGCAGTCCCCTGGCACAGTAACTATTTCACCAATACACATATAATCACTTCTGGCAGTCGCTCATCTGCCTCATACACTCCACATACACACACGTGGTGTGCCCCATGCAGTGTGGAGGCGCTTACCTGAAGCAGAGGCTGTTTCATCTCTGCAAAGTTGTCAAGATCTGATGCCTGCTCCTGCTCCTATTTCTGAACTAGTAAGAGGTTTGGAGGCACAAGCTCAGGATCATTCATGTCCTGAGTGATATGGGAAGATGGATGGAGCAGGATGTGCTGGGGGGTGGAAATCATGTTTCCCTTCAGAGGTATTTGTTTTGATGCGTGTCTGTGCTCCATACCATTTTACTCAGGTAGAGTGGTTGTGGCTGACAGACAACTACTTATTTCTTCTCATCCAGTTAATTTCCATCCTTTAGACTTGTCTACATCTGGTAGGCATGGAAAGAATATTCTGGGAAGAAAACTAGAGCCCCAGCAAAGGGAGAGTGAGGTTGGTAAACAATGACTTGTCCTCTTCTGCAGCTTGGTTGTGTACCTTTGTCCCAGATCCTGAATGAGGGCGCAGAGACTAACCTCTGTTGTCCTGCTATCTGGTAACGTGCCTAGAATATCTGTCTTAAGTGGGATCCTGACTGGGAAGTGAAATGTACAACCTTGAAAAACTGCCAAAGTGTAGACAAAATCTTGAAATGTCATTTTATGGGAAGAATGAATTTGTAGTGAGGCCTCTTCTGGAACTGAATAGAATGAAGAGTGACAAGTCCCCAAGAATTCTGTTTTGTGTACTGAGATCACAGTGAGCTGAGGTGAGACACATAGGCCTAAGAAACTGTAAGCCTGACAATGATTGGAGGTTATTCCTTCTAGGTTGGATGTCAGGAAAAAAGCAGGGGCAGATTAAGTATGTGGCATTTTAAAAGTGTTGTTGTAGTAGTTGGCCCAACCAAATGGGGAATGTTATGGGAAGCAGAACCACACCAGAGGCTGCATACAGAAAGTTATCAAAACAACAAGCTGATGGGGCATTCCTGCACATATCACTGCAGTTACATGTACAGTGACTGGGTTGTTAGTGAGCCAAGCTCCAGTGTACAGTGTTGGTTTGTTTCTGGATTTCTGGCTCTGCCAGGCTGTAATACATTAGAAACCTTAAACCCTACTGGCTAAACAATGTGGAGTTATCTGTGAGTGGGATTGGGGTGAGGACAGAGGTCATGGGAGTCATCTTGTAATTTTTTTTTTTGATGTGCTTTGGTTCTAGCTAATTGTGGTGTTCACTCACTGTAAGGAGTAGTACCCTAAGCACACATGTCCCCTCTTCCTATACCCCTTTACCATACAAATCAAAACATCCATTAAAGCATGTTACATCTTTCTTGGCCAGCTTTGCCTATGTAGTGTCTCCTCAGGTGAAAGCACAGGATGCATCTTGGTTAAGCCTGGAAATAGAGCCAGTTCCTAAAGTCTTTGAGTCTGTAGCCTGGAAGATCAAGTTGGTGATCTGACTGACAACATGCATAAGAAAGCACGATTCACACTGCAAAAGACTGTGAACAATCAGAGGTCCTGTGGTTGCTCCTAATAACATTGTGAAGTCTGTAGACCTCCTCCAAATGCTATCTTCTGTCCTTGTCCTGAAGGGTAGGCAGATTCTTTTTATCGATTTCAAGCAGCATTGTTTGTTTGTTGGTTCTCACCTGAAGCAGGGGTGTTTCCACTAGCGTATCTCCTGACATTGCTGAAGGGAAATTTCTCCAGAAGCAAAGCCATGCTCATAACCAAAGGCACGGTTGTATGAACACTTACCAGGGCATTCCTCTCTGCTCTCACCACGCATTGCTGGCAATCCATGCAAATGAGCAGGCTGATTCACTGATCTAAAGATGTATATTTTGGTAGGGTGTCATGGATTACGCAGAGAACTGAGGTACAGGGTAGAATGCAAAGCTGGTAAGTTTAGTAGCTGAAGAGAGCATCCCTGGGGATCTGTTGGTGTGAGGAAGAACTATCACAGCTAATGTCTATGTTACAGAAGTAGGATCTGAATTCCACTCCAATTTGCACTCAAGTTTCTCTTCTCTAGGAGCACTTTGACTTGCTTCAGTTCAGTCCTGTGTGAACACATGTGTTCATGAGCCTTGGTGTATAACTCAGTATGTCAGCTTAGAAGTAGAGACAGGGGCAAAGTTAATCAGGGAAAGGAGCTGTCTGTTAAGAGACTACAAAAGCATGACCCTCTTTAACAAAAGTGTACCCATGCAAACCACCTGCCATCCGGGCTAGCTGCTTGGCAAAAATTAACTCTCCAGTTAGCACCATCCATCAGTTGTTCTCAGTAGTACCAAGGCAGTTGTTTTCCACCATTTGTGTGTTATTTCATGTTGAGAATACCTTCACTTCAGAGAAACTGAAGTTAACTTTGCATTAAGGCATGAAAAGAACCTGCAAGGGTCAGGACATTTAAAAAGAGAAGAGAAAATCTGAGCTTTTCAAGAGAAATTATGTTAGCATAGGTGAGCTTCTATAATGTTTTCAAGTCCTTTGAAACCTGAAGCATGTTTTTTTCTCCAATTTTAGGGGGTGGGGGTGAAATAAAAGGTAAAATTATTACACTTTTTTTTTTACTAATGGTGGACCATTATGATGACTCCTGATTTGTTTTTTAGCAGGACACTCAAAAGAGCAATTTCTATTCTGTACTTCTATGTGCTTCTAGCGGTCTACTTCTGCATAAATGTAATTAATCTGTTTCCAAACCTTCCTGTCTAAAGGTTTATTTCAGTGGTCATTCAAATATGTGAGAGCTACTTGAGAGCAGAAGTCCCTAAAAGTTTCTCTTGGAGCAAACACGAAGCCTGGGAAGTTACAACTAAAGAAGGTAAAGTTTTTCAGAGTTCTTGTAGCATCTTTTGTGTAGCTTTTGCTTACGTGTAACTTCCTCAGGCATAATAAAATATTAATGTTACAATTTGTACCAGGATGCATAGCAAGTGTTTCTAGCTTCAAAGAGTTCAAGAATGAAACCATTATAGCTTGGAATCATAAATCAGAATCATAAACCTGAATGCAGTTGGAGAATTATTTTGTAGATTAGTTTAGTAAGACATGGAAATAGGACCTATTCTTACTGTTTACCATGAAGGGATGCTTTCTGTAAGTAGGGGTTAAGATGAAGTGGAACATGCATAAGCTTAGCATCTCACTTATTTTGGTCTGACCAAGTTCTTATGCTTTTATTTTCTTTCTGGTCAAGTAAGCTTAGCATTCTAAAGTTTTAAAATTCCATGAAATCACTTCATATTTTAATTATGTAAAATACCTGACCCCAGAGTGTATATTTGTGAACTCTTAAGACAATACAAATTACAGGTGACAGAGGAAAGCCTTACTAGTCAATAGTGCTGATAAAAACTACCATCGTAATTAAATTTGTAATGTGCTATTGAGTGTGTCAGCAAAGAAAGCAATACTATTATGTTTTGCTCTGAGGACTGAGATAAATGCATCTATCAATATTCGGGAGATAGGTAACAACATTTGAAAACCAGGGCTTCAAAAGAAGTAGAAAGTTGATAACTTAAAGGAAAGACATTTCTAGAAAGAGGTGACATTCTGGAATGTATGCATACACAAACTCAGGAAAATAAAATAAATCATTTTAGGTGTACTTCAGAGTCAAAAAATGACCCAGATTGACCTAAACTGTCTCTGTGTTTGATGTTGTTATTCTTTGATTCTTCAAGAAGCAGACATACTGAAAGGTCTGTGGTTTTTAACTGTCTTCCCTCTCTTTCAGTTAATATACAGAATCATTTTGTTTCAAGTCAAAAGTTAGTACTAATATTATCTTAATCATTACTTTTAAAGTAGTCAGAAGCTTTCGTTTGCTTATTAAAATAATGATTTTATTTACATGAAATTCTTTTTTTTATATATGTAGACACATAGACCATAAATGAAATTGAAGATTACATAACAATGTTTTCTGATTTACTTTAGGAAAAGCATGTGATTCATTTAGACTTAGATTAATGGTAGAAAATTACAAATTTGGATGTCAATATGAATACATTTGATGTAATTAGTTTACTACTTTGATAACTTCTTAATTAGGAAGATTTCTTACCTTTGCATCTATCTTGTCAGAACCAGCATTCCCTTTTCTTCCTTTTCTCCTGACATGTTTTAACCACAACCAACCTTCAACAGTGAGCTTCATTAATTCAGTTCTGATGCTACTTTGCTAATGGTGTCCCTTGTTACTGGAACATAATTCAGCAAGTTGAACTTGAGACTATTTCTGACATGAGCACTGATTTTCCTGAATTAGAGATGATGACTTTTTTTTTTTTGAAAGTAGCACATATGAGTTCATTAACAGTTTCATTATCAACATCACAAAAACCAACATCCTTAAAATTGTGTTTGCATTATTTTACATATTGCTTTGTAACTCTTAGAAGTATGATTCAGTATTTAAAAATACACAAAACATTAGTTGTTCAATTAATCTATACAAGCAAATTCTTTGATATCTAGTCCCCTACTTCAGTGAAGGCAATCATGCAGTGATGCTTTAGAGAACAATCAATAGGAAATAAGTATTTTTTTAAGCTCTTAATGCTCCTTGTACTAAAATTACAATACCCGGTTTCCCCGTAAACAAAATTTTCTGCATTTTATCTCAGAGAAGAGCTCAACAAACTAGGCTGTTTGAATGGTAAATTTTAACATGCAAAGTCATGCTGTAAGTTTTATCAAATGATATAAATTTGAAATGGTGGCCATGTATAATTTTTATTGTAGCAATCTTATTAACTACTGAACTTTTTAGTTCTGAGCTAGAATTACTTGAAGTATGAGCACTCCTCAGTGTTCCTGGCCTTATCCTATTCTTCCCCCCCTTCTCCACATGGGGGTTCATTCACACTGCATACCAGAGTTAGACTTTTGTCATATCTATCATAGTATTGTGTTCCTTTCTGGCTGAAGTCCTGTATTTCTGTGCTGTGTGAAACAAGTGTTATATTTTTATACTCTCAAATGATTCATATTTTGTCAAATGGAGAAAACATTGCAGATGGAAATGTGGAAGATAACTAGTATTTTTTCAATTTATTTTTTCCCCCCTATTGACCATTGCTCATGGGTGTGATAGTTTGGGTGACACATCATCCTTCTCCACTATCTTATTTTTCTCCACATGTATTTTATCTAAAAAAAAAAAAAACCAAACCCTACAGTTGGACTGTTCTGTCATGTTTAAAACTCAAACTTTTAAAGGGAACATTTTAGCTTGACTCTTACTATAATCTGTATTCATGATCCTCACTGATTGGTAAATGTGATTCCTAGAAACAGTGCAGGGGGGAAACCCTTCATTCTTTTGGTGTTCCTTGGCTAAAATTTCCTTCCACTAAATGTAGGGTAAGTTGAAGGCAGGGAGGGTTCTTTCTTACTCTTTGCTGGCTGGACCATAGAGGCTATTGTATTTAAAGAGGTATCTGCTATTCCCCTTGATTCTCGTGAGAGGAAGGGAGATAAAGAAACCTCTCAGATTATTTTCATACATCTATAACTGTAGCCACATATTTGTCCCTGGTGCTACCCCATTTATTTAGGATAGGAGGACTGTAACAGAGGCTAAAGAAAGTAGGTCAGAACACATGAGCTTCTATGTGTCTGACAAAGAAGGCTCTGTAGGTAGATAAAGATGCTGAAAGAAGGGGGGCCAACAGAAGCCCCAGCATTTTTCTGCATACGGGACCACCTTAATGGGTCCTGTTTGACTAGCTGAAATCTGTATTCCAGCATCAATGCACAACTTTCTGACCACATCCTAGTTTCAAAGAGGATAGAGATCTTTCTTTGCAACCTGATTGCTCATGATTTATTCTGGTCAGTGAGCTGCTAGCATAGGCTAACTCATCTTTATGATAAAGATTTGCAAACCTGTTAGGCATTCTGCCTCTAGTGTCCTCACAGACATCTGAGATCACTGTTGGTTCTTCTGGACTCTGAAAACTGCAGATAAAATGGCTTTTCTAATCTAGATGGACTCCTAATCCAGTGCCCTTTCTGAGTTCAGTGTTTACTGGGATGTTTTTAAAACTGGTGATGTAACCCCTGCCTAGAAACCTATCTTAAGGTCTATATGCGTATCAGTTCAAGATATGCATAGACCTTAATTTAGTTGCATGACTCATTCTGACAGCCCTCATAAGCTTTGTTTCATATCCAGTGAGAAAACTCTCTAATCCATTTGCTCTATGGTTTCTTCAAGAGTTAACTCTAATCCTAACTCTGAAACTGTAGAACTGGATCTAACCTGCCATCCTGATTCCACCTCTGCTCTAAAAGTAATAGTGCATCAGGCTCAAACAAAAAGAATCTTAGCCCACCAATACTTCCTAAGTTCATTCTGATCAGTCACTCTGATAGCTCTCATGTAGCCCATTTTTTCCCTGCTGTCCCAAACTGAAGTGTTACTGATTAGTCATGGACCTGGGACACACAGAGAAAGCTAGCTTTCATGTGTTGATAACCTGCTTCTCTACTGATTAAAGCTCATTTGCATAGTGTCAGACTAGAAGTTCTCAAGCAGGCTCATCGTACTTGGCTCTCTGGTATGAGCAGAAGTGCTTGTGTATTCTCAAACTGGCAGGATTCTGCAGTGTATAAGAGAAGAGCTGCTATAGGATTCATCGTCTGGTTTAAACTGGCTTTACACACCTCTTTTATGTCCTCCCTATCCAATGTTTTTGTTCCTTTAAGTTCAAAGGCCTACTATGTCTGAGCAACTGCTGTATGTCATATACAACCTCAGCAAGAAGGATTTAGATACATGCACAAAATAGATCTGGCACATGTATGAGCTTGCATGTTAGTGAGAGAACAGATTAAAATAATGCCCTAATACCTTTAAAGAGGGGGGGAAGAAAGAGAACATGGGAAATTGCAGACATGTTGGCTTCATGACAGATTAAATAATGAAAAAGGTTTGAATTCATCAAGAAAATGATAGATTAAAATTAATCTGTCATCTTGGTTTAATGAGGATGATAGGTCTTTTGAACTCACTGCTCCTTCAGGTAAGTTTAAAAGTCTGTCTGATAAAGGCAACCTGGGTTTATTCAATGCTCTTTATTTTTATAGGTTATCTAAACAATAGTATAGCATTTGTATGGTAAAGTTTTAAGCTTGTATGCCTTTACGTGCAAGTTTAACAATGTAATAAATATGTATTATTAAATAAATATTATGGCATGACCCAAATAATTAGCATTATGGTGACCATTTAAAAAATCTGGTCTTTCCAAATAACACTTTGGCTTAGTATTTTGAATTTTTTCTACCTGAAAAGGAAATATTGAACAACATGAGTCTGTAAAAATTTCTTCTTGGCTTCTGTTGGCCAAATGGGCAGAAGCCATGCGGTGGATCATGCTAGATGGCTTGTGGAGAGTGTGGCTCCTGATGGCTGCCTTTTCACTGCAGCTTCTGCTCATGGCACTTTGAATAGTCCCAAGGGGAGAAGGAGTTAAACCAAAGGAAAAAAAGAAAAGTAGACAGGAAAGGAAATATATATTTATTATATATAAATACTTCTACAGAAATGTAAGTTAGAAGCCTAGCAAAGACTTAGGTGGCAATACAGTCTACTCTGCAGCAGTAAATTATCCATTACATGTTTTAAAGTAGCAATTTTAGAGAAGTATATGTACCATTCACATGTTTCACTGAACACCAGGTGGAGTTGATATATATATGGAGCTACTTGGTGATTATTCTTCTGAAGCTTCTTAAACAACATTTTCATTACTGTCTGAAAGCCCCACAGTCAACAGCATGATTAAACCCTGAACATAGCAGAAAGTTGACTTTAAAAGGACCAGAGCTGACTTCAAGCTAAATCTAAAGTGCTGTTTGAAACTTGTCCTCAAGTTGTACTTTTGGAATAAATATAGAAAGCTATTTAAATGTGTTTTGAAAAGAATTGTTAGCTTTATTCTTCCCTTCGTTTAGTTTTGCCACGCCTGTGAGAGCTACGCTGCTACTGCCAAAGCTTGTATTTCCACTTGCTGCTAGACTGGTGAAGCCAGGTTGTACAATTGAGAAATTTTTTATAATGTAATATGCAATAAATCTTCCTGCTTAAAAATCTATACACATTCCTACGATTTCCACATAAAATTGCAACAAAAAATAGTGTGACAACGTGCTGCAATTAAAGGTGATGACAAACCTGTTGATGGCTGAAGTACAGGCATTCATGTTAACCAAGTTTGGTCTCAGTTACAGTTGCTTTCTGCTACTGTGATTTCTCTGTTCACAGAGAGCAAAGGTTTCCAAGGTTTTTTTTAATGTGATTCTTATGAAACCTAACTTTTTGGCTATACTCTCTTCCCTAGATGTGCACATTATCTCCCAATAAGCAGTACATGTTTAAAAGCAAGAGGAAAATGTCTGCTTTGTAGTTCCAAACTTGACACCAGTCCTGACACTCAGATTAGCAAGATGCTGCCAGTTATGTGATCGGTGGCACTTTGCATCTGTGTGGGCAGTAACATCTTCTGTTGCTGAGTTCTGAACGTGCCTTTCATGTCTTTCTCTGAGTTGAGGCACAGTGCACCCCCTTTTCTTCATTGGGTCTTGCCACCTCACTGATACTTTGCCTGAACCCCCTAATTTTGTGGAGGGTGGTAAGGGACTCTGTGTACTTGAAAACATCTTTTCTACTTTGTCAAGCTCTGCTTAAAGAGGAGATTATTTTTCTTTGTAATGTATCTGCTTACATGGTAGAAGAATATTGTTAAGAGCTTGGGAGTAACCACATTCAAGTGGTAATTCAGATAACCTATTTTGTATCAGGGCTGTATGGCTGCATGGTAGTAAAAATTCCTTGTATCAAAAATTTGGGATTACTGATATCCATCCTTTCCTCCTTTTGATGCTCAGCAAGTTTTCAAGAAATGCAGCTAACTCAGCATCATTTACATTGAAAAGAATAATAACCAGAGGTGCTCCTTATAATAGGATCTGCTAAACAGCCTCACAAACAGCGTGGGAGTTTAAAAACAGGATGCTCTGCCATTACTAGCAGGGAGAGAGTAATTTTTCCTTTCTATGCCTCAACCTGTTATCTATGCAGTGCGGAGAGTGATGGGGATTGCTTTTGCAGTGAAAACTACATTAGCAGTTACAGAGAGCTTTAAAGTTCTCTGGCAAGCTCTGTAAGCACAAATTTTATCAAAACCAAGTGATGTTGACTCTCTTGTAATCCAGGTTTTTTTTACTAATTCCAGAGGAAGAAAGATTGGGGTATTAGGTCATAGATGATTCAATACAAGGCACAAAACCTCTCAGATCTGTCACAATGTTGGTATCATTCCGCTTGCTTGGCTGTATATAAATTACAAATTCTGTGATTGTTAATGTTTGAAACTTACAGAAGACTGAATATGGCTGCAAAATAATTGAATATGGAATTAAAAATAGTCTGTTGTTTTACCTGTAGGTGAGACACAAAATTGCTCTCAGCAACTGTATTTGTTCTTATTTTGTAGTGCAGCTACACAGGAAACTTCTTTATTGCAACTAGAAATATTATATTTGATATTAAAAAAATTACAGAAGGAAGATGCTTTTGTTTAGAAATATTACTATAGATATTAATACTTTGAAATGACATAGTATTTTATGTTTTATAAATTTAAATACCAATCTGAATTTTTCTGATGTTTTTTCCGTAAACTCCAGTAGTGAAAGGTCAGGTCTAGCCTAATTGATCATTACAACATCGTTGCTAGGTATTCCTGACTCTTGGATGCAATGCCGAGGCAGAAAATCATCTGATAAAGGCCAAAGAATGAATCAATAGCAGACTTAAGATTGGAACTCTAAGTTCTTGTATCCTGGTTTCATTCTGAATCATAATTTATCTTGTAATTGCTACAGTGAAGAAGGTCAGTAATGATTTAATTACACTTGGGCTTTTCACATTCATTTCTATGCTTTCTAAAATCTATTAGTTTAAAACCACTAAAAGACTGAGATTGTCCAATTCTGATTTCTGATGTAAACTGAAAATTAAATAGAAGTATGAATATGCAAAAAAGTCACAGACAGTAGTACCACTATAAAACCAAAAGAGATTAGAAGGTTAATTCTTAAGCTTATCTCCCATTAACTGGAAGGGAGAGCCCTGCATCCCAGCTGGTTGTGCTGGCCCCTCAGCAGTGCAGCCAGCTCAGTAACAGGTTCCAGTAAGGAATAAATCTTGTGGAAGCCTCTCATTGACATTCACAGCATGGAAATCTCACTATTCCTTAAAAATACATGTTAATTCCCGTGGCTTTGAGAGAAAAATAGCAGTGATGTGACTCATCTAATTGTCAAAATGGTATGTGATTGCTGTATGTGGGTCTAGAGCAACAGCTCATGGGAATGTTGAGAGCCTTGTAGGTGGCAAGGGGTCACTGGTTCCCTTACTGCCCCCATTCTGTGGCTGTCCCAGGATTCCTTCTGCTTCCCAGATCCCATTTCAGGGGTGGTTCTGTGGTGCCCTGAGAAAACTGGAGTCATGGGCAAGGATAAGGGTGTCAATATACACTGTGTAAAGCGTTTCTGTGCTTCGGTTCTTGATTTCATTTGATTAAATAAAGGCTTTTGTTATAAACCTTGAAGAAAGATGAATGTTCTTTATGGTTTTGAAGCACCCCGAGGGTTTCTACCTAAAAACAGCCTCAAGACAGGGACCTGCCTGAGGGTCCAGCTGAGGGTCCCAAATATGATCTCAGGGCTGGAGCACCCCTGAGAAAGCTGGGGTTGTTCAGTGGCCAGAAGACTCCAAGGAGACCTTACTGTGGCAGTCTTTCAGTTCTTAAAAGGGCCTATCAGAAAGATGGGGACAGAGGTTTTTAGCAAGGCCTGTTGTAACAGGACAAGGGGTGATGGTTTTAAACTACAAGAGGGAGGATTTAAACTAGAGAGAAAGAAGAAATTTTTGATGCTGAGGGGGCTGAGACAGGGGCCCAGGCTGCCTATAGAGGTGGTTGATGCCTCATCCTTGGAACAATTCTAGGTGAGATGGAACAGGGCTCTGAGCTACCTGCTCTAGTTGCAGATGTCCCTGGTCACTGGGGGGGGGGACAGATGATATTTTAGGGCCCCTTCCCACCCAAACCATTCCGTGACTCCGTGATTCTATTACGAACAGCGAAAGAAACCATCCAGGAAGACCCGCCACCGTATGCAAGCGGACCGAATGTTTACACCTGGTGTTTTCTAGCGGGATGGCCGTGGCAGAGCCGCCGCCCTTCAGCCCCCGCAGGCGGTGCCAAGCCGGGCGGGGAGCGGGGGCTCGGCCCGGGGGACCCCGAATCAGCCCGCCCGCCCGCGGGGGGCGCCCGAGAGCTGCGCCACGTGATGCGCGCGGCGCCGCCGTGGCCACGCCCCGCGGAGGCAGCAGAACCAGCAGCGAGAGGGGCCGGCGAACGGCGGCGGCAGGGGAGAGCCAGCGGCAGCGCCGGGCCGGTGGCTGCGCCACGGCGGGGCTGCGAGCGGCGGGGGCCAGGCCAGGGCCGCAGAGCGCAGACGGGGCAAGATGTCGCGGTCGGTGATGCAACCGAGCCAGCAGAAGCTGGCAGAGAAGCTCACCATCCTGAACGACCGGGGCGTCGGCATGCTCACCCGGCTCTACAACATCAAGAAGGTGCGGGGGCCCCCGGCGGGGAGGCGGGGGGAGGAACCGCCCTGGCGCGATCCCCGCCGCCGCCCGTCCGCCCGGGTCTCGGCCGGCCCGACTCTCTGCTGCGCGGCTTGCGGCTCACCCGGGCCGCGCTGCGGCCTATCTGCGGGGACAGAGGCAGGGTGGGGAGGCGGCGGGAGCCGCGCCGCCACCGCCGCGGTCAGGCGCTCCGGCCCGCCGCTGCGCCGCCTGCGGGCCCGGGGGCGGTGGGAGGGGGGGCCGGGGCTTCCCGAGGGACCGCCGCCTCGCTACCTGACGGGAGGGAGGCCCGGTGCTGCGCGGCGCCCGCAGGCCTGGCGCCCCCCGCCGCGGGGCCTAGGCCCGGCGCGGCTCCCGAGCCCGCCGCAGCCGGTGCCGCCCGGAGCCGCTCCCGCCCCGCCGTGCGTGAGTCACGGGAGCCGGGAGTGGGCTGCTCAGCCCTGCCTTTCCCACGCTGAGTTGCGAAACCTATCGCTACCGAAGGGAAGGGTTTGGGGTAAAATTAGTAAGTTTAATTTCAATAAGTTCGAGGCGCACGGTTGCTTAGCAGCTCCCAGCGTGAGATGGAGCAGATGTTTGAAGCTGTCGTGGGTGGTAGAACTGCTCCCCGCCTTCCTGGCATGAAATCCATCGGTGTTTGCAGAGGTGAGGTGGTTTGGCGGTGCAGGGTACTGCCGGCCTCGGTGTTGAGGGAGAGGATGGGTAACGCCTCCGAGCTTGGCTCATTTCTTTTCTGGAGGAAATTCTTGTGCTTTCCTATAGGGAAGAACGTAGTTCCTGGCCATCTCCTGCTGCGGGTGCTTCATGCATCCCCCCAGCTTAATTTTTCTAATGTGCAATACACTGAATGTGTACGGCTGCTTGATCTTCTTCTAGTAATGAATGTTAGTTAGGATTTTATTGCTTTGACTTGGACACAGTTACTCCTGAAATGTTTCTTTTCTTTCAAAGGAAATGTTAGTTACTACATTCAAGCAGCAAGCGTAACATGCTAAACCTGCAAAGGTTATCATGTCTTCTGTGCCATTTCTCCTCTGGAGACATTTAAACCCCACCTGGACGCTTTCCTGTGTGACCTGCTCTAGGTGGTCTTGTTCTGGCAGGGGTGTTGTACTAGATGATCTTACAAGGTCCCTTCCAACCCTTAACATTCTGTGATTCCCAGGCAGGGTTCATCTGGCCTGTGCTCCATCAAGAGCAGTGGGAGTTTTAGTGAGTGAGTTGCTTGCTCTGACTTCTGAATTCACAGTTACTGTCTGGAGTGATCTCGCCTAACAAAACACATCTTCTAGCTCAGATCCGTTAAATTGTTTTGCTCATATGGGAGACCTCTACTCCAGAAGTAATAAGGGCTACTTGGCTATACCAAGGACAGTGGTGATTGTAATTAAGATGTTGTTTCCAGGAAAAAAAAAAACAAACGACTGAAATCTTTTGAAGTCAGCATCGATCCAAAGGAGGGTCAGTAGTTGACGTGCACTTTAGTGTTTCTGTAGATCTTCACTAACATAAATAAAGTATTCTAACTAAATTATTGCAAATTCTTATCTTTCTGAAATAGAAGTGAGGTTCCTTTCAGTTTGGAGTTTTGTATGTTAGAAAATTGCTTCAACTTAATGATTGTAACAATACAAGCACACTTGTAACACAGAGCAGAAATTACCTATTTATGGGGAAAAGCATCAAAACGCTGAAGTATTTGTGTGCAATCTTTTTATGCCTTCAGAGAAATATACCCGGTGAAAAATGGGAGGGGAATTTTGCCTGAGCATAACAGTGTTTTGTGGGAGAAGGCAGGAAACCAGCCAGGAACAATTAACTGTCGTCTTGACATCCAGTCATTGCCAGTGGTCTGGTTTGGACACTCTTACCCACATTAAGCGGTCCAGCGCCTGCAGACGCATTTCTGCACGTTGATATGGCAGAGTTCTGAGCACGTTTGCCCATATGGTGGTAGCTTCTGCCTCTACTCTGTCAGTGCAGTGATGCAAGCGGATAGGTTCTCAGTAGGGGAGCATCAGCTCTGGAGGCAAAACCATGTTTTCCTGCAAATGCTGTGAACAGAGTCCAAAAATGCATCAGTCTTACATACAGAGGGAGGGGAGGCATGACCACGTGGCTTGATGATTATGTGATGTATAGTTTTGCAAATCTGGAGCTGTCCCAGACAAAACTCTATTCATGCAGTGATTTGTGAGTCAAATAGTTGTTTTCTTAAGCTGCAGTCAGTACTGCATGACAGTAGTAACTGTTTAGCTTTGATGGTGATGGTAAAGTCTTGGGATTGATTACTGGGTTTTATTGTGGCTCTGTCTTCAGCCCAGCTGCAGCATAGCTGCCTGCTTGGAATGCTTTTTTTTTTTCTTTTTTTTTTTCTTTTTTTTCCTTCTATTACTTTTTTTCCCTGTCTGAAAACAGTTCCAAAACTGCTGCTTAAGATTCTCATAGCTTCCTCCACTGAAGATGATATCGAAACTCAAGTTACTAGAGATTACCAGGCAATATGTGGTATTGTGGTTAAAGGAAATGGTTAAGGCTTTTTTTAATAAGAGGAAGTGAGAGGTGAAATATTTGCAGCTGCCTCACAGATTGTTTTAGATGCTGTCTAGGGAGCAGAGATTTTTAAAGTTTTAAGAATTTTCTCAACTGTTAAAGCAGGAAAATTTTTACTTCCTAAGGAATTACACAAGTTATTAAAAGCAGATAGAAACTTGATATTTATACTTCCTGTATAAATTTCACTTTGGATGTCATTTTGCTTATAGCTGTTAATAGTTCAATGTTTTCTGTTTACTGACCCCCTGTGCGGCTGTTGTCTTCTGAAATAGTTCATTGTTGGTTTTGAGATAAGAGTATCTGAATGTGTATTTATTTTTTTTTGCCTCAGAATGACATGGAAAATATGAAAAGTGGAGTTATTAAGGTAATAGTGGATGATGGGACAAAACTTGCATTTGATCTGTATGGAGATGGATTTTGTTGTTGTTGTTGTTGTTTTGAAGGACCACCCTTTTCTTGCTGCTTTCAGCTGTCTTTTGTACTGGGTCCAGTATTAGTCTTGAACTTGGAAATTTTGTGGTTTCTCTCCCTGTTGGCTGTTTTCTACTTTCTAAGAATTTATTCTCAATTATCTGGGCTAGAAATTGTAATATTGTTTTCCGTGTAGCTCATTTGTCATTACTTGTCTACACCTAAACCTCTATAAAGCACAGGTAGCAGGGTAGCAGGTTAGGTTTTTTTTTTTCATGCCATCCTGGCTTGGATGAAGCTTGGACTTTGTGGTTACCTTTCAGAGTAGACCAGGCCGGTGCTGGTAAGCACTATGTAATGCTGCCAGTGCTGTCAAATAAGAGTATTGTTGAAGAGTGGTGGCAGAGAAATAATCTTGTCTTCTGTGGCCTCTCTGTTGTTTGTTTATAAAGTCCTTGGATACCGGGAAGTATTTACAATAAGAGATTTCATTTTAAAATACCTGAAGTTTTGATTTATCCAAAGCAAATCAAGGAAGTGTGATTTTGATGAATGTCGAAGCAGTGCTACTGTCAACAGAACTGCTGGGGATAAAAATTAAGGGTTTGAATTATTTAGCATATATGTTATTCAAACATAATGAGCCTGTTATTTAGCATTAATGCTTTGCTAGCAATGTTCTGTTCTTCATGGTACAGGTTTTATGTTTGTGTGCAAATTTTTTTCTTAAAATGTCATTAACAAAACATTCTTTTGACTTTCACAACTCTGATGATTACATAGTATCTGAAAAATTAGAATCTTAAACCAATTCTTAGATATGAGCCGCATAACAAAACTGAAGTCATAGATAAGAAACAGAGTAAATATTTGCAGGGGCTTTAGCTGACTTTATCTTTACCATTCCATACTAAAAATGTGGTCCCAGTCCTATACAACATAGCTTAGTATGAAACCAGTTCTAAAATAATTTAGCAGGTGATTCATTGCAAGGTTGTTTTTTAAAGATGCAATAGTGGGAATATTGTGGTTTTTACCTATATTGAAGATGTTACTCTTTAGACATTTTGAAGACTGACTACTTCTCTTTTCCCTATTTATCATCTCTTCTGCAGTAGTTGAAGTGCATACTGTTTTGAAAAGAGCAAGAGAAGGTCTGTAGTGTGAGGGAAAGAGGAGAACTGCATCAAGTCTCCTGGAGTAAAATGATGATGAGTTGACCAGATCAGCCAAGACCTCATGGGTCAAATCTTTCTTCACCAGCCTTTTATGCTGCTTGTGAGATTACGGTAAAGGCAGGGATCTCAAAAGCTCTGAAACCAGGCTGGAGAGGACTTGACCCAGTCTGAATATTGCAGGGGACAGTGTAAAAACCTAAATTGTTTGCTTAATGGAATCAGTGGATAAAAATGAACCATTTTAGTCAGGCACTAGAGCAGTTTTTCAGGAAAATGGAGGAGAGATTTTAGGTGACTGGCAGAATATGGAGAAGTTTCCAGTCTGCAGAGCTCTGAAGTTTGGAAGGGTGTAGGGTTAGATCACCCTTTTGACACAGAGCTCTGAGCTGAGTGGAAAAACTCACAAATAATCTAGCTTTGAATTGAGGATAGTATTGGAAAGAACAGATGTCTTCAGGTCATCAGGAAGTGTCTTAGGGTGGTGCACTATTGCTTTCAGTACTTGATAGATACAAGCAGTTCTTAAAGCATTAAGATGACAGTATATATTAATCTGTTTGTGTCTGTGATCTTGGAGGAATGTCTCAGAGTAAATAAGAGGAGGAGGAAGCCATGAAGAAACTCAGTGCTGGCAATAAAAAAAAAAAAAAAAATTCCTTTGCTCAGGAAGCAAACAGGAACTGATGATATCTTGACACATTTTTTTTTAAACTCAGAAAAGCAACTACTCTTGTAAAAAATAAAACTTTCCAATACAATAGAAAAATATCTTCTAAAATATACAGAGAAAGGCAGGTGGATTTATCCTTTCATACCAAGTGTAGATGCCTAGAATTATGTTGCATTAATTCTTTGTGTACAAATGCCAATTACCCATCCCACCCCCCCTTACTCCTTACATTTGCCCTGCCATGTGTTGACAGAAGTTATTTTCTTTTCTTTGTGTTTCACCTGCCCCATAGCTGGTTAATAGGACTAAGCCCTTGCTTAAACAAGTGTTCCAAACACAAGAGGATAATGTGAATTCATGACTGTACATGCAGTGTCAAACCAAGTGTATTACTTTCATTGGTGAGGTGACAGGCCATTCTAGGATGGACAACTTAGTAGATATTTTACACATTGACCTTAGCAAGGCTGCTGACATTACCTCATCTGATTGTTCTTACGAACAATCTAAGGAAGTGCAATCTGAATTAAATTGTAATGGTGAAAGCAAATGAGTAATCGTATTAGGGAACAGTTAACAAGGTCTCATTGCCAGACTGCAGTTCAGCAGGGTCTTGTTGGGGTGTGTTTTGCTTCTGGTTCCAGTTATTGCATTAACAACCCAGATGACTACAGCATGCTTAATAAATTTGTAGGTAGGATGCTAGGAGAGGCTATAGAAATAAAGAACCTAATTGGAATGCAGTTTGAGCTTAACAAATTGTAGGTATGGTCTAGCAAACTTGGAGGTGGCCAAGCAAGTGTGATCATAAGCTGGTTTGTGGTTAGTGAAATTTAAAATGCAGAATGAAAAGCACTAAGATGGCAAGTCTGCAGAAAATATCTGGGAAGGGTTACGGGCATGTCAGGTCAAACATAAGCCAACTAAGTTTTGCTGCAAGAAATTAGGGATATAAATATGTGAGCGAGATAGACTGAAGAGAGAGGAAGTAATCTTTCTGCTCTTTGGGACGTGCTTTGAGAATTCTCTGAAATCTGTCTGATTTAATACACTTTTGAAGAAGGATGTGGACAAAATGAAGAAAATCCAGAGGAGAATAATAAGAAAGTCCAGTGATGCAGAAAACTTCACCCATTAAGGAAACAGATTTTCTTTTTAAAGTAAATTCATAAGTGTAAAAGCTTTTAAATAGTTAGGACTGTTATAGAGAGAAGGGGAGTAGTTTGTGCAATTCAATATGGCCATAGAGAACAAGAAGTGATGTATTAAACTGTCATGAGAAGTTCTGTTTATATCTTGGAACTTTCTAAAGAAAATATTATTAAATATTGCAGAGGACTGTGAGAATATTTTTAAACGTAGCCTGTTGGAGACCTGTCAGTAAAGATTTGGCAGATGTCTCCCAGGAGCAATGGGATACTGTTGATCATGCTTTGAAACAGGAAGGTAGGATAGGCAATTTCTTGAGGTCCTTTCTAGCCTTTTCTTCTGATTTCATATGAGTTAATGATGAACCTGTCTCTTTAAATGTTTCTTTGCCACATTTCATTTGGTGTAATTTGAAGGATGTGTAACCAGAAACCAGGTATTCAAACTTAGATACATTTTAAGGTAAAGTCTTTAATGCCAGCAGCTATTATAAGGGAAGAACAGTTTTACTGTGCATGCCTTTCTGGCACATCAAGAGAATGTGCTGTAGTAAACTGTAAATCGTATGTACAGGTGTGGGTTTGTTGGTTGTTTGTGGGTTTTTTGTTTGTTTTTGTTTTGTTTTGTTGTTTTTTGTTTGGTTGTTTTTTTTTTTGTTAAACACGAGGAATCTTGCTGTAGTTCCATTTTGTAATGGGAGTTATGAAATTCCATCAGTTTGCTAGTTCTATTCCTAGTTTTTTAGTGCAGATTCATTTGTCAATGAAACTTGAAGGTGAGGTGATTTGTTGACTAAGATTATTTCAGTATATGTTGTCATAGTCGAGTGGAACTGCGCTCAGCAGTGTTTTATCTCAAGTCTACACTAACAGTAAATCAAGATCTCTTGAAGTAATAAACACACGTTAAATTGCTGCAAAATATGACTTGTTTGATGATCTGCTTATGGAGGAGGTTTGGGGGATGAAAATAGGAAATTGATTCAAAAGGCCCTGTTTGTGTTTTACTGGGAAACAGCCCAGATAATAATTATTTGGAAGAGGATGGATTTAGCAGCAAGAAGGATATAAAAAGTATTTCCATAATACAGCAATGTATTTGGGCCTCTTTTAATCATCCTACACCATGTTAGTCAGGTAACACTTCCCAATGTTCTTGCTGAAGGACATGTAGCAGGTTTATGTAAAAGGCACAAGTGAAGTTTAGGTGTTCAAAATGCAAGTTTGCACCCTTTGTACAGTGTTGTGGCACTGACTTTTTTTGTTGATGGATTTTTTTTTTCCCAATATCCTCTGCCCTCAAGTAGGAAGTAAAGTATTATGCTGTGATTTTTTGCAGTGATAGCTTTAAATGTATTGGAGCAAAAGGTCTCTTTACTGTATCTCTTTAAACTGTATTCTGGTGTATTCTGGGCCAAAGCCAGTTGTACTGGATTCTTTGTTCTTCTTTATAAGCTACCTGTCTTAAATGCAGACCTTAAGTAGGTGGTGGTTGTTGGATGTTTTCTTGTCTGCTGCTTCTGAATGAGTACAGCCTAGGAAGTGAAGCTGTGTAGTAGTCTTCATTTCCAAAGTGGAAATAGTATAGATGAACCTAATAGCATCAAATGAACAATGGAGTCTGATGGTTTTTTAAAATAGTAATCCAGTTATCTAGATTAGGCTATGTTAGAATATGCTGCATTAATTCAAATATCGCATGGTGAAGCATCTCTGAACAGCAAATGTAGTCTGATGGCTCTGAAGTTTGATGACCTGTACATATGATAGCAAATTATTATTCTGAATAATTAATCTCTTAGCTACAGAACTCATATTGTGCTTGTTAAGAGTTGGATGCACAGAATCAGATCAGGAAAAATACTCCTTTAGCTGAGAGTTTATAGCAGGGGACCATTCTAAAGTGCTGTGGGAAGAAATTCTATAGAACTGGAGTGCCTGAGTCCTCTTTTTTTTTTTTTTTTTTTTTTTTTTTTTTTTTTTTTTTTTTTTCTTTTTAATTTTTTTATTTTTTTACTGTATTTTTTTTTTATTTTTTCTTTTTTTCTTTTTTTATTGTTTTTTTTTTAATGTGTAATGTAAAA